>VCRD01002089.1:64561-78384 GCA_006783055.1 Trinorchestia longiramus
TTTGCGGTGGGTGGACAGTTTGCGGTGGGTGGACTGTGCTCGGTGGACAGTGGCGGGTGGACAGTACCAAGAAGTTATCTGATTTTGAATGAGTAGTGAAATTATTGAGAAACTGCAAGTGTAAGACGATTGACATGAAAAGTAGAACATGGAGTTGAGTGTCGTGTAGTAAAAGTAAGCGTTTTGTGAAGATTAAAGCAAGACTTTATTGATGAAAGTGGTAGCTCTCGCCCGAACAAAAACCAGAGTAAATGTGTTTGCCGTGTGCACTAGTCACTTGTTTGTCTACTCACGGTGCCATGTCTAAAGAATTAAGAAAATCTAAGTCCGTGCGATCACGTTAAACAGAATTTAGATGTATTAGCTTATTGTGAGATAACCATCAATTTTCAGGAAATTTAAGTTTGAGACAAAAAGAAAGATTCATTTTTTTACAAAAAACTTCGTTGTGAATATTCTGTTAAAATACAGCCATATTACGGGAGGAAAATCTCTTTTCAACATTTTTATGAGCGTCTAGCAAGAACACTCAAGATCGTCTTATTCTAAAACCTACATTTTCTATGACCACCAAGATCAAGCTTACTCTAATTCTAGTTTTTTTCTCTCGCACTTCAGTTTCATACTAGAATTTCATTGTCTCTATATATTGTTATTTCCTCATAGTGAATCATTGTGATATCATACATTTAGCCACGTGCTGTGTATATAAATCTTCTTCATGCCTCTCCCTCTGTGCGAAGGCAAGTTATACATCAAATAAATTTATTCCACTCTACAGATGGAGGCCGGGAGGAGTGGCACGATGGTAATCGTCTTCCATGCTCGTGACGTGAGCCTGGAAGACGAGGAAACCGCGTCTCCAGGACGCATCTTCTCGCTCTCACTCGCTGATGACTGCATCGTAAGTGCCCAGGACTGCAAATTGTAATTGTTCACAGACGTAGCTGATCAAACACACACGTAGCTGACCAAACACAGACGTAGCTGACCAAACGCAGACGTAGCTGATCAAACACAGACGTAGCTGACCAAACACAGACGTAGCTGACCAAACACACACATAGCTGACCAAACACAGACGTAGCTGACCAAACACAGGCGCGTAGCTGACCAAACACAGGCGCGTAGCTGACCAAACACAGGCGCGTAGCTGACCAAACACAGGCGCGTAGCTGACCAAACACAGGCGCGTAGCTGACCAAACACAAGCGCGTAGCTGACCAAACACAGGCGCGTAGCTGACCTCATTGATTCTTTGGTTCAATTTTAATCTCACGTTGTTTTGTTCATTTTGTTGATTTCGTTCATTTTCAGCCTCATACTGTTTTGTTCCTTTTAACCCTTGCGCACCGATTTTTGAAATTTGATGGGACACATTATTCTAGTCGGCGCGAAATGATTAAATATTTTCAGTATCATGTTGTTTCTTTATTTTACTCATTTTTAGTTTCATGTTGCTTGGTTCATTTTACTCAACTTCAGTTTTATGTCGTTCTGTTCATTTTCTTCATTTTACGACTCATGTTGTTTAATTCACTTTGTTAATTTTTAACCTGATACTATTTTTAACTTCATCAGAACTGGTCAGCAGGATTTATCAAAAATCTTTTTAATTCAAATAGTCTTGTACTAAAACACTTTTCTTATCTAGGTGGTTCAGACTGTTAGAAGTTGTCATCAGTAAAGATGTTTGGCGTAAATCGTAAATGGTTTTTACCAACGAAACTTTTTTCTCCTCGATATTTTTGCCATCACGTCATCAATTCTGTTAAACCTAAATGGCTCACGAGGTTATTTGTTCATTGTTATTTTACCTAATCTAAACAAATAAAACAGGTGGTTCTCACACCTTGTACTGCTCAATTTCCGAAATTCTGATATGCACTGGAGATATAGATGCAAAACTTAATTATTTTAAGTAAGCACTAACTTAATTTCATTGTTTCACTTAGTTCCCAAATGTACCTTGCATTCAAGGAAAATTAAACCAAATTCTTTCAGTTATAAAAATTCCCTCAAATAATAAAAAGAACAGTTTGACCGCGCGTGCACAACTTTGAAATCAATCCTTGGTACTGTACAACAGTTAATGTCTATCAAAACTGACTAATTCATAGTAAAACAAACAACGAAATTATATTTTGATGCAGCAGCACAATCTCACTTCAGTAGAAAATTCACGTTAATTCCTTAATATTCCCATAGATTTTTTTAAATGAATTATAATTGACGTAAATACCCGGGAAACTGGATTTAAAGTTACCATGTGTCGGAATGACAATTTATTTTGTTATATTTAGTAAGGATTATGTCCAACGTAATTTGTGACGAGATGTAAACAGACTAATCACTTAGTCCTATGTTGTATAAAGTATTAATTTGCTACGTTGATTTGACATCCACTGTGAACATATTAGTGCCTAATTCATAATAATTCTGCTACATTTCAAGTCTTAAATATTATAGAATATTAAATACAAGTATATAGAAATTAACTTCTACACCTGGAGCTTGGTTTTCGAGTTTGAAAATATTTAATTCTTATTGCAGGATATGAAGGTATTCATCAGCCCTGTAAAAAGCATATGCATACATTTAAATCTACTTAAAATATACTTGTTGAGCTGTTTACTTAACAATTAGTATTTTTATTTTCTTGCACACAATACGGAAAAATAATTTGAAAGCAAATTTTTAAGTTTCTTTACTGTTTCCAGGACAACCAATGTCGTGACGCAGCTACAGAAGACCTTGTCGACGCTTTCAGGGCTCTCCTAGAAGCGCATCCACTCATCCTGAAGCAACCAACCAATAAACGAGTGAATCACGGCGTCTTCAATGCTTTGAATGGCAGAAATCGACGCATCAATAAGGTCAATACAAACACACAGATGCTCAGGAATACTCTCCACACAACACCGGACAAAGGCCACACCTCTGAGGGCAGAGATGCACGAGTGCACACGATGCACAAAGGACACGAAGTGTCGAATAACTTGAGTTTACATGAATTGTCTGGTGAGAGTGCCAGAGCTGGGAAATTATTCCCACGCATGTGGAGGTTTAAAAAGATGGTGAGTTACGCTGATACGTCATGTACAGAATCAGTACAATTTTTATGATTCTGCATTAAATTTATTTTAGTAATTTTTCTTTCATTCGATTTGTTGCTTTAATTCAGGAATTATTCTTCTCGAAGTGCAGGATAGTGTGTGAATTGAACAAATTTATGATTTGGTGATGTTTCGATGGCGAGGTTTGGCTCTTATGCTGCTTATCATAAAAATATTCGTTCATTTGGAGAGATTGATGTAATGAGCCTGATATTTATTAATTTAGCTTCAAAAGTGTATTTCATTATACGTAGTGTACATATAATAAATAACGGAACTAAAAGTATGCTATGATTCATATATCCGTATTCAGAAATTTGCATTAACTTCAGTCAATGAACTAGCGAAGTATTGATCTCCAATATCATTATTTTGTTCTTGAGATTTTGCTTACCAATTGTTGTACAGTTATTTCACAAAGTATTTTACTTGAAACTAAGTCTTCCAAATTTAACAACTTAAAAAAAATTTCATACCAAACCCGTATGAGCACTAAGCTAACGAAAAGCTTATGCATATCAGAATAATATCCATAAATTCCTCTCTGTGCTTTCAGATGTATTCAAGAAGCTTCAAATTGGAACCTTCAAAAAGTGGTCATTTTTTATCGGTGTCGGACACTGTATCGCTCGATCACTGCCTTGGGTACACAATCGTCGTGTTGCGTGCTGCTCGAGAAGCTGCAAGGTATCTGAATGAAATGACCTTATGGCTTTGCTTGTCATTCAATGCGTGCAATCATAATCATATTTACTCTGAAGTCTAGCCTTTTGTTAGAGTTCGGGATGGAAGTGAGCCGGTGCTGGTATACTTGAATGTTAGTTTTAAATTCCGTAGATTGTTCTTGTTAAAAATGTTAGAGGGGATACTTATTTAATAGTTATTTTACCAATCATCATTCAGAATTAATTCGTCATTGAGTTAAAAACATATTAACGATAAATTATCATTATTCATCAATAGAAAATCTTTTATTTGGAGCTTAGAAGATATATCTATATTTACTTTTAAGTCCACCCGATAGTGGACTTTAAAATATTATACGTGTGTATTCGGGTTGTGATAGGTACTTAAATATTGGTTTCAAATTCCGCAGATTTTGTTTCACAAAATAAATCATGGGATACTTGTTTAATATTTATTCAACTAATTTATAATTTTGAATTTCGTCCATCTATATGATGATTGATAGCCCTGAAAGTTACAGTAATGTACCATGGTATTCAAATTCCTAATGAAAACTACAATATTAGAAGTTTGGCTGATTGTTGGAAGTGAAGCTCCGGTACGAGTTCAGCTACTGCAGAGTCAGGTTACTAGAGATACTGAAATCTTAATGCTAAATACCGACGATAAGGTAAATACAAACAACTTTAAAAAGTGGAATTGGCTAACAACAATTCAACATACCTGAGGTAAGTTAGAGTATTTTTGCATTTTTATTTAATAATTAGACTTGATCAACACACCCCAACAATTAAAAAATTAACTGGGAAGTTGCTAATAGAGTTGAGTGTAAATGTAAGGTGCTGAAATAGAACAATGTTGCTTTATTGACTATTTATAAATTCTACACATGATAGCTATGCAATTGTATTCTACCATTGATGAAAAAACACTATTGTACCTTATCCCTTTACTTGACAGAAATCTCTGAAGCTTAACCTATGCATAGAAACAAAAAACGTGTGCATAGAAACAAGAACTTATACGCAGAAACTGTCTTGTGCCTCGAAATCTGGCGCTGTTATGTCGTATTTTCACTCCTAAGAATATATCGCTCACGCGTCAATAGTTGTGCAGATTGTGGGCGAGATGCTCAGAATCAATCTGTTTATACACGTCTCCTGTCCGCCTAAAAATGCTGTACAATTAAACGTATGTACACTATATGTTCCACAGCACTTCAAAATCACAGTTTATATTCATTCTAGTAATATGACGTTTCTGTCGTAGTTTCTCCTGTCACATCCAGTTGTTACACTCCGCATTTATTTCGCTCGTTTTGTCCATGTTTTGCAGCAGACAAAGATAGAGACAACACAACCTGTAGGTTAACATTTAGGTGAAAACAACCTAAGGGATTTATGACGTTTAATTTCTTTATTCGGTGAAGTTTTCTAAAGATTTCTAATAACGGCTACCATATACCTGTATTTCCTCTTAACCCACAGGTTTGATTTCTCATTATCGAAGGCAGGTGTAGAATTTACACCAAAAATACGGGTGCTCAATATGTACGAACGAATGAAGGTCTTGCAACTGCCCTGCAGCGAGGTGAGAGTCTGTTTAAACTTGAAGAAATATTTTTTTAATTATGTAAATTAATAATTAGATCTTGAATTTATTCATTGTAGTTTGGGAGTTAATATATGTTCTGAGATTTTGCTTTGTTATTGAACACAAAGTGCATAGAATGCAACTGATTATTTTCAATTTTCAAAAGTACTAGCAATTTTATATCTTGATCTAGTATTCACACTCCTACACTAGAAAATGTACTTGGCTATAGCAAGGATATCATTAGAAAACATTTCTGCTTATCTTTTATGACTACGTTTTGATGATGATGATACACAAATCGTTTTATTTAACTGTGAATTAATCTTCCACGACTGAATTAGAGTAATAACTTTATTTTGAAATCGTTGTACATCGTCTCCAGAGCCGGCAAACAACCATTCTGGGGAAGAAGGAAAATCATTTAAGATAACACATATTAAGCTAATAATTCGTTTACCGCTCGAATTCATTTTACATTTTTCTTCTAGTTTAATCATACGAACTTTTTTTTCAAAGTTATACGATTATCGCTTTCTCTGAAGATTCTGAACTATATTATTACGTTACATTTTGGTTCCATGAATATTGTCTTTCCTTCAGAAATAAGCTTTCAAATATTTATATACTCTCTGTTGGTAATGGATGAAAATTAAATAAAATGAGAATTTATGCAGAAAGTTTTAATCGTGCCGCCTAATATTGATTTTTAGGGTTATGCCCTCGATTTTCATAGATTGATGCAACGCGTACCAATTATCACTAGTGGTCCAGTTTTACTCGAGTATGAGTGCTCCAAGTGCGATACATGAACCTTTACATTCATTTTTATATTATCCATAATTTTCAGCAATATCTTGCGCTTCCAACCTGACTAAGAATGTAAAGATTTTTAGCCATAGTTAGAGCATCACACCACATAACGACTGTACGATAGCGTATCAGGAGAAAAAATACCTGTATTGACCGTATACAAGTATTCACGTTAAATTGATTGCAAAAAGTCGTATAGTGTATTCAGTTTTACAATTACTGCTGTTGATAATTTCATTACTTTTAACTGAATGATTCCCGTAAATTACCATCAGGCGACTGTGCTTGTTATCTGCAAACTATCGTTACATTGAAGAGTTGGTTTCAGACATCTGCACCTAGTTTTCAATGTTTTTTTGTCTAACTAATAATCAGATCTTCATCAGACTAACGGGGAAGTAATCTTCAGAGTGCGGGTGAATGACACCCACGACTTGGGAAAACGCATAGTCTCACCACCTTCCACATCTGAAAAAATTAGGATCAACTTCTACCAAACTGTCGACGAGAGGTTTGCTGTGCGGTGAGTCTGATGCAGTCCTCACGTGATAAGCAGAATCATGAGTATCTTGTCTACCAGTCAGGTATGCTGGCATGTTTACTACAACTTGGTCACACCAATCAAATTTATCTACATATATATTAGATAGTTTATATCTACATCTCTCTATTCGTGTGTGTCCGTCCTTCCCATTACTTCCTATCTATTACTGAAGAAAAATAATTGAACTGAAATTAGAACAGGTATACATGTATTATAAGCATTGTATTGTGGATACCAAAGGAGCTGGATTACTATAAAATACATAATTTTTCCCGTCATTAGACTTCTTATCTTACACGTATCGATAGATACGATACAGAATGGAAGTTTAATATAGATTCATTAAAAATATTTAGGTTGTGATAGGTACCGCAGGTAAAACTGAAAAATTTATTTTATTTTATACATTCTTATTTTCACTTTTAAACCTTGGAATTTCCACGGGTACTATCTAGGCCATGTAATTAGTAGATAAGATACAGGAAAGAAGTTCTGTATATATTCATGAAAAACAATTATTTAAAACACAATAATTCTTTGTAAATCTTTAATACATTCGTCTTCATAATAATTTCAAATTAGTCAAATCTGATCAAATTTATAACACAACCATGGATCCTTAATTTCATCACTTTTAAACCGTGGAATTTCCAAGGACACTGTTTAGTTGACCTGTGATAAGACAAGTGGCTCTTTGTATTAATGAAATACAACATTTTTCTAAACATGCCATGCTTCCGTGATAGGTCTGTTTAGCTAGCATAGTTTGTTTGCATTAGCGACTGTTTATTTTCAACATTAAGTGTCCTTTTTAAATTATGAAACATCATCGCTTTTCTCATATAAACACAATGAATTTTATCCCCATTTTTGAAAAACTTTGGGAGTTCGTACCCAGTGTATCTCAACTAAGACCTTAATGAGACCACATGGAGAAGCTGAGTGATAAATAGAATTCAGACTTCTTTATTACAGACTCAGCACGCATGTATTTGTGAAGAATCAAGTTACTCACCGATGTCAAGAAGATAAAAGTGCCAGCGACTCACAAGCTACGTCGTCGAGCCTGGTTACTCCATCAACTACCCGCACAACTATCTCTTCTACCCCGGTTACTGTTACTGTTCCTATCACCACCACCTCTTCCATTTCAACACGCAAGCTATCTGTCCATCATGTGACATCATCTCCATCCTCTACATCATCTATGTCATCCACATCATCTATGTCCTCCACATCATCTATGTCCTCCACATCATCTATGTCCTCCACATCATCTATGTCCTCCACATCATCTATGTCCTCTACATCATCTATGTCATCCACCTCATCTATGTCCTCTACATCATCTATGTCATCCACCTCATCTATGTCCTCCACATCATCTCCGTCTTCCATCTCAATTTCGTCATCCACACCATCTCCGTATATCACATCATCTCTATCCCCCACATTTGCAGGAGAACACAAGGATCCTGAAATCATCAATTCACAATTCAGGACTACATCTCTGCATGTTACAACGCCTCAGCTCACTCCTAGGCCTTCTTCCTCCACAATGTTACGATACAACGGAACTAAAGTCATGCTCTCTGATTCAACGTACTCAGTTTCTTTCGAACAAACAACTTCACCTGTACTTGAGTCATTGCCAATGACTCCTGAAACAAGGATAGAAGATCTGGTATCCTTTGAAGAAAATGAAATTTTACCACGTAGACTGAAACGAGCTCAGGACGAGTCACAGTCTCGCCGTACCCCAAAGTGAGATGTTTGATCAGCAGGTCTGTTGTCTGTCAGACCATGACCAGTGCACATGTACATGCATTCGTAAGAAGGGAAGTTCTTGAATGATATAAAATTGAAATATCATGCATTCTCGCTTTCAATCAAATAAATTTGCATTAGTCAATTCATTTCAATAATGTGAAAGATAAAAAAATACTTTCTTCATAAGCATTTAGAAAATGCAATTTGTACTGCAGTTCCATTCATGTTTCTGACTATGATCGTAAATTCTATAGAATCACAAACTTAAAAGTGTGAGTTACACTCAATGAAACTTCATTGAACGAGTTTTTGGAATTGAGTTTCTAAATGGCTTGCATTAGAAACGTAATTGAGTAGCTGTTTGGGAAATGAGATAGAATCCTATTTCAAGAGCTGAAATAAGTTCAATTTGTCTACACGAAATTGGAAATAATCGTTAAGAGCGTAATTGAAATGTTTTTTTTTTCAGAAAGCTAATTAAAATGTATTTTTGGAAACTTTATTGAGATCCAGGTTTGGTCCGTTATACCGAGTGTATTTCTGGAAATATGTTTCTTTTTTTTTAAGAACGCAATTGAAATTTCACAGAAGTAATTTTTTGAAAACATAATCGATTGCACTTGTATAGAAAGCCTAGTACATAACCTATTTGCTAGTATACCTAGTATGTAAGTTTCTAGTGTTCTGTTGGGGAATAATTAAAATCGTTGTCCTAGCAGGAGCACCAGTTTCAGAAATCCCCTTACAATTAATTTATGAGAATGTAATTAATGTACGCTTTGCAAAAAGCCTAGTGCTTATCGTGATTAACGTATACTAGTGCTGTTATACTGATTCATTACGATCATTTCTCTTACAAGAGAACTATGTAGTAGGCATGTTAGCATATACGTCTCATACTGAGCTGTCTAGTATAAAACGTATGTGCTGGCATGCCTGGTATTTTAGTCCCTAGTGTTGTGATGGTGATTCATTGCGATCATCTCCCCTACAGGAAGATCAGTCACGGGAGCCAGGTGAGGCTAGTGTCGTTGCTCAGCACCGGGAAGGGAGAGCCCGTGCTGGGGGCGGAGGTCAAGGCCTACGTTCAGGGACCTCGGAATTTTTCCACCGTCATCCTCCTTCTTGACGAAGGGGTCGGTGAGTTCCCAAGCTGTTGTCGAACACGAATATGATTAGCAACATTCTGATTCAGTTAGCAGGTTGCACTTCCTGTTACCCATTTGAAGAAATGGGTGAATAACTGAGATTATTTGCGAGAAAAAACTTTCTGTGTGTAATGTTTCTGACACCGGAAGAATTATCAAAGAGACGGACATTTTCCTTTCAGTCAGAAAGGCAGCTCTTTTAATAAGGCGTATATTCCTAAAAACAGAGCGACATTTTAGTTCTTTCTCTCAATGAGCCGATTTTTTAGAATGGCAAAGCTAAACACTTTCTCTGAAGAAGAGATTAATGTCTTTGGTATTGCTTAACAAAATGCGCATGAACGCCAACCTGAGTGATTACGAGCATACATATATGTAACACTTTCTTTTCGTACCGTTTCTGTTCCTCCTGATACCGCACAGCTTATGAAAGTGGTAGCTGGAGTTAAAATGGCAGCACTACTATCATTTTTATGATCTTGACTACCTTGTACACTTTTTTGAACAACTGTACTTCATCTCTGGTGCCTGTGCATGATTGATGTGTAAAGGTGTAGGCCTTTTACTTTGGTTTTAGTCGTAAGAAAGTAGCATAGGCCTTAGGAACAAGCCTCAAAATAGACTAATAGAAGCCCAAGAATGGACTTTAAGTGCGGGTCCAAAAGGGTTTAGGCACAACCCAAAAATTAAAATCGGGCACAAGCCCAAAAAATACACGTTCTTCGACCATATGTACTTCATTATTTTCTAATTTAATGCCTTCTACTCACTTTAACTATTATACTTGTCCTGAAGACAAATTCGTTTAGTTTTCTCAAGGATTCGACCCCTTACACTCTCATATCAAGCACTCAGGGAGCATCCAAACAGATTAACCCACTCGAGGACTAATAAACTATGGGGGAAATATTACATGTTAACTATCTGACGCATAATTGAAATGATAATTTAGTTTAATTTGGAGCTTTTTAACCCATACCCATAAAATTTATAATTTTTTTTGTTCCTGTAATCAAATTAGGTCAAATTGTTTTTTAAGTTTTCAATAATGGAGTTGGTCGTGGCATTTATAGTGATGACTGATGTAAGTACGCACATACTTGTGTTTGTACAATCGGACAATTACAGGGTACCAATAGCAGTGCTTTTTGCCTATATTGGACACCAGCTGCCACGTAAATGATTTAAAACTGTTTTTAGCAAGCCTGTTTGATCAACTGAAGGTAGTCCCGTCTACGGTCTATTTTTTTCTCTTAATTTGAAAACTGTTCTCAGTGGGGACAATTTTGACTCCTCTAATTTTTTTTAATGTATGACATTTCTTGATCGCGCCCGCTGAAATCTGCCAGTCGAAATTACACATTTCTGAAGAATCTTTTAGTATTTCTCATTGTCAGTGGCAACATTGCGCATTCCCCTCCATTGATCTTTAATTTACTGAGCAGTAGGCGCAAATAATTACTTCGCTCCAGGCAATAATTGGCATTTGATGAGCGCTATAGCAACTGCTACACAACTCTCGCCTCAACTGCAGTAAAGCCCAATATGCTCACGACGAGTTCCATTAAATTTCCCATCAGTTCAAATGAACTATTTATCTAGAAGCTGCCGTATAGTTGATATCAAAATTTCGATGATTTTCTGCATTAGTTTCGTAAATAAATGACCACGGAGTGCAGTCATGTCATCCATCATCATTGAGAAGATTCACATGAAACCTACACGAACTTCGATGTTTAGATGTTGATGCAAGTTCAGAAGTAAAGATCTAAACTCATTTGTAGATACATAAACTTTATGAATCAATATGCCAAATATTTTACATTTTTATGTACTATTTAATCTGTATAAGATATCATACGTGTGTCATGTATTCGTCCCCGAGATCACAGAATATTTTTTGAAAGATTTCAAATGGAAAAATACTTCTATATATTCTTAGGTACTGTATGTAATCATTAAAATCAGCTAGCAGGCTTTGGCAACTACAAAACTTATTTTGCAAAACTCGACAGCACATAAAAAAGTGCAGACTTCAAGAATTGTTTAATTCAATGCAAGAACTCACACACGTCAAATGAAAAACGTAATCCGAATGTAGTGTTATTGAAGGAAATGCTGTTAATGGTGGGGAAGAAGTTCAGAGTGGGGAAATAAAACGTAGGGGAAGATTTATTTTTAGTAGCAAAATATTACTGTTGACAAAGTTATTGTTCTTAGCGAAGTCATTCAAAAATTTAAATTCAGAACACAAATTTCTTGTCTAGAGTTTAGGTGTGGTAATATTTAGGTGCCATAATTTCGCTAAGCACCACAATTACCCCCCTTGAGCGCAATAATTCCCTGAATATCACCATTTTATTATTTGCTTCTGTATAACGAGAGCTTCTGTTGGCGATAACTGGCTTTCAGGCCGGCAGGGGACACACCTAGGCATCTCTTCGCGGGAGCCCAGTGCGTTGCATGTGATGATGATGGAGCAGCAGCGCAAATATCTGGTACACCTGTGCAGGACAGCGGTAGCTCGTAATTTTCTCAGCTCGTTGTGTATAAGTTTTTTCTTTCAAAAATCAACAGCCACAAAACACAATGAAACTCTGCGCTCTGGAGCCAAAAGTAATGCACTTCAAAATCCTGTTTCGTATTTGTTACCTAGAGGCGTAGAAAAAAAAGTCTACGATGTTAGATTCGTTTGCTATTCCTTGTGTACTTGGATTCGCAGCATAAGTTATGTCAACTGCAAGAAGAAAGAAGTTTGAATTGCAGAGCTTTTGTTCCTAATTATTTTGACAGCTGTACAGCTACTCGATTTCTTCCTCAGTGAATACCTGCGCCAATGTTTTCTGGGCTCACCTTAGATGACATAAGTCTTTTTAAAATGTTATTACTTAAATTTAACCGATGATTCGATCCTGCCTTCAAACAAAATTTTAAACATTTTCTTTGATCCATTCTTTGATATTTTTGCAGGTTATTAACATATTTTACACAAAGCTATTTCTGGCGACATTACTTCGAGAGGAAAAATCAGAAGAATATAAATATTGAAGCGTTGTCTCTTCATCAAGGTCGACTGATAAATTCCAGAACAATTGTACGTGCGTTTGATGTTGTACTGGTGAATTAAGTTGTTTACTGAAATGATGTGATGCTATCTGTTGGAATGTGGGATTCTTTCTTCAAAAGGTAGATGAACTTCACTTAAAATAGACTCAGGAAAAATCGAATGATACTAAATTAAAATGATTAGTGTAATCAATTGATTAATTATTAATGGGATCCTGATATTGCATGTCCTGCACACGCTACAATTTGTTTCTTTTATTATAGTTTCGTTTCACGAATGCAACAAAAAAAGGCCATTTACTTTGATTGAACTGCATTAGATGAATAACATTTTATTTCGGTGTCCACATGTACAATGAGAGTTATCTGTTTATATTTTATAAGTTTCGTTTGCGTAAGATAAATTTAAATTTTCTCAAATCAGGAACGAGTTATACGGACCAGTGAGGTGTGGAAGGCCTAGCAATAAAAACCGAGCTGCAAAAGATGTAGTCTGCTCCGTTGAAATATTGATTTTTTTCGTACATACGAGCAACTGGTTTTCAACAGCAAATTTGTATATGATATGCAACATTGTTTATTTAATAATAGAATTTGTGATTTCAGAAACAACTGTATACGAGAACGTAAAATATCCGTCCCTCATAAACGAAGTAACCATTTCTGCTAATGAAAACACGTTTTTATTATGAGCTGAGACATATACTTCTTTTCCCCAGGTGCAGGCACGGTTACAGCTGAAACACAAACGTGTTTTGCCCAGGTGCAGACACGGCTCCTGCTGAAACACAAACGTGTTTTTCCCAGGTGCAGACACGGTTACAGCTGAAACACAAACTTGCTTTGCCCAGGTGCAGGCACGGTTACAGCTGAAACATAAACTTGCTTTGCCCAGGTGCAGACATGGTTGCAGCTGAAACATAAACTTCTTTGCCTAGGTGCAGACACGGTTGCAGCTGAAACATAAACTTCTTTGCCCAGGTACAGACACGGTTGCAGCTGAAACATAAACTTTTGCCCAGGTGCAGACACGGTTGCAGCTGAAACATAAACTTCTTTGCCCAGGTACAGACACGGTTGCAGCTG
>VCRD01002089.1:78403-100703 GCA_006783055.1 Trinorchestia longiramus
TTGCAGCTGAAACATAAACTTCTTTGCCTAGGTGCAGACACGGTTGCAGCTGAAACATAAACTTCTTTGCCCAGGTGCAGACACGGTTGCAGCTGAAACATAAACTTGCTTCGCCCAGGTGCAGACACAGTTGCAGGTGACGGAGCGTATTCTGGTTTTTTAACGGTCACGCACGGCAACGGCAAGCACTCGATTACGGTGAAGGCAAGAGGAGGTCCGACTGCAAGGCGTGTGTTGACCTCCACATCCCACCACGACCACTTCTGGGACACCTCAGCCTCCCAGCAGTTACCTGAGCGGTGGGTGTCATGTCCTGGTGAAGGTGGTGAAGGGAGTGACGAAGGGGGTGATGACGAAGGGGGTGATGACGAATGGGGTGACGAAAGGAGTGACGAAAGGAGTGACGAAGGGAGTGACGAAGGGAGTGACGAAGGGGGTGACGAAGGGGGTGACGAAGGGATGACGTCAGTGACGGTGGTGAAGATAACAGTTCCTCAGAGGGAAGCAAATGCACAACATGACAGCAAACAGCTCTTGACAATAAGATGGTAATAAAAAATTCATTTGTTATTATCTATATATCGTCTTAGAGTTTTGCTGGTCCACTCCTGAGTAATTCCATAGAATTTTTCAAAAAATTTCTTATGATAAAATGAGTACAATTGCGTGCAAGGTTTTCTTGGCTTGTATGCTAGTTACACTGGTTCACTTTATGCTAGTTACACTGGTTCACTGTATGCTAGTTACACTGGTTCACTGTATGCTAGTTACACTGGTTCACTGTATGCTAGTTACACTGGTTCACTGTATGCTAGTTACACTGGTTCACTGTATGCTAGTTACACTGGTTCAGTGTATGCTAGTTACACTGGTTCAGTGTATGCTAGTTACACTGGTTCAGTGTATGCTAGTTACACTGGCTCACTGTATGCTAGTTACACTGGTTCACTGTATGCTAGTTACACTGGTTCACTGTATGCTAGTTACACTGGTTCATTGTATGCTAGTTACACTGGTTCACTGTATGCTAGTTACACTGATTCACTGTATGCTAGTTACACTGGTTCACTGTATGCTAGTTACACTGGTTCACTGTATGCTAGGTACACTGATTCACTGTATGCTAATTGCGTTGATTTATATACCAAAGTCTTTTTGCCAACACATTTTTAAACTTGTTTTATCCGTGGTGACATATTCACAACCGAATAGAAACGAAACTTTTTATTCGAATTATAAAATCTTTTTTGTTATTTAGAATTTTATTTTTTGTACTGTTTTTTCTAACTGCTGTGAAATTTTTGTTCTTCCAAAATAGGTAAAAACTTGATCAAATTTATTGAACTTCCATCGGCATTTGCACTGGTTCCTCTTCTATCTTTCAATTAATATCACTTGGCCCCCAATTATACCTGAAATCTGAAAAATTAATAACAATTCTACCGCAATCTAACTGTGATTTTGGTAGTCCTATGTGATATACTATATTGTGCAGAGAATTTTAACAGTGGCATTGACTCGAGGTTAGAAGAGTTCTATTTACATGAGGGTAGGATTTTTAGAGAGGTAGGAACTCTCCTGACCTCCTAGTCCTCCTCGACTGTTGCTGGTGCGTGCGAGAATGGAGGAAAAACTTCGATATAGGAACCAGTAACTATTCTAGGTCCTATAATTAAGGTCTAACCAATCCACGTAGTTAGTAGTCTACTATGCACGAAAAGTTTTTATTTCTTTTTAAAAATGCTCAAATTTCAGTCTTTTTCTCGTTCACTGAACAAGTTTCATTCTGCAGTAACGTGTGTGCTTGGAAATCCTCAAGTGTTTCTTTATCAGGTGACTAGTAATTTTCTCCATTTTTTTTCAAGCTTACCAGTAACGTTTAAACTCACATAATTTATTGAGAATTTATTTACAACTCTTCATCGTTTTCATAACAAAATCAAATTGATATCACTCTCTTGGTGCGTAATCTACAGATTATTTTACCAACAACCATAACCTTCATCTCCTCATAAATCACTTTCAAACATGCATCTACAACTACAATTTATTACGAAAAAGATACAAATACCTTTGTACTCACGGGAATGCTGAAAAAGTTATTCTTTTTCACTGCTACTATCAAATACACTTCGTATTATGAAAAAATGATTCATGAACGACTAGGTAACTCTTCAGTAGTTCTCCAGTTCCTACAGAATTCATGTTTTTAATGTTCTTACACACACACACACACACCCAGAGAGGACTCTCAGCTCTTTGACTTGCGTGTCGAGTGCTCTCATCCAGCAACGCTTGACCAGCCCCAGGCTGCTGTGGCTGTGAGCTTCTTAACTGACGCTAAAGAAGAAATTCATCTCGTCGACCTGGGTATTGACACTGAAGGTATGTGTGCATAAATGGGTAACCTATATTGTTCCGATAATTTCCGGGTGGCATGAAGGTTACTCTTTCTGTGTAACCAATGATTGTAAAAAACAAAATTAAGAATATCTCTCGTCATTTTGCTTCTTTCATTTTAAGTTTTAGTGCATTAGTGAATGTGGATCCTTTTGACCATACTTTCGATAGTACGTTAGAACCTTTAAAGCACACTTTTAATAATACTTCAAACCCTTAGACCTCACTCTCTATAGTACTTTAAACCCCTAATACTTTCCTTTTAATAATGCTCTAGACCCCTTAGACCTCACTTCTCATAATACTTTCGACCTCGAAAGCCTGCATATTGACACACATTTAATATTTCCTTGCGTTTCTTTGAACGTGTAGGCGCGAACTCGTCTCGTTTCGCAGCATCGTTAACACAAGTGTATTGTTTCATACGCAGGAGGGGAGTATTTTTAGTTTTCCGCTTTTGGTTTTCTTCCAACAGAGTCCGGAACGAGCATACAACAGCACGTAATGACTCCCACCCTCATAATGTGTGTAGAAATATGACTTGCGTTCATTAGCCAGCTGGTTCTGCTGAACTCCAGTACCTAAGAAAGATAAATATTACTTCAGTTTAGTGATTTACATCCGAAGAAAAATAATCGTAATATTAATATATCATTTTCATTGAATAATAAATCTCTAAATTCAATAATAATGTTATTATTGAATACTGTATCTGAATATTGGTTTTAATGATAATATTCTCATAATGTTACAGGAATATTACTCAAGAACAGTTAGGGCTTATTCAAGTGCAGTAAATAAATTTAAATAATCTTTAACCTAAATTTTGGGTATTGAATTTTTTCAACGACTGATTATAATTAATCTTGAATAATAATATGTATGAAAAAAAATTAAAAATTTTACGTTGTCGTGAATGTTTTCTTTTTTATTTTGAAGGAATTCATTCATTTTTTTATATTTCGACTTGCAGTGTCACTAAATATTTTCCATATTATCATGAATTTAAAACCTTTAATTAATTTTTCAAAAATTGCACATAAATTAAACGTGAAAATCTGAATTTAAACTTTACAATTTTACGTTTATTTTAAAACATAAATCCGAAGAAAAAATAATTCCTGATCATTTCGTTTCTTAGTTCATACATGTAACATGGGTTAAGTATTTTCTAATTTACTCTATTCTGATAATTTATGTCGTTCTAAAATTCTACACATAATTCCAACAACAATAACGCTTTACTTACACGTTATGCAAGTAACTTGCAACACAAAAACGAAACGTCTCGCAGTTCTTTAGCCTTCTTCTTCACTTATTATTTATCTCCATATTAGTTATTCAATATTCCTAATCTCCATGCCCAGTTGTCATTTATCTTTATATTGATCCGTCAATGCTCCACGTCTTCATGGCAAGTTATTATTCATCTCCACATTAATATTTTAATATTTTAGGTCTTAATATAAATTCATTAGTTATTTCCATTTTAATTTGATATGATTTTGCGTATTCACGTAAATTCGTTATATATGTCAATATTCGTTGGTTATTGTTTGATGTTATCGCGTAATTTGCTATTTATTTCCATTTCATAAGATCTACCTCTTCTTAGTTGTCAGCACAGAAGAAAGAGATTGAAATACACAATCATTTTCATCGATAGGTATCTCTGCCCATAAAATTCCCTGACGCTTGTAATTTACACCCTCAAAGGATGGAGAATTCTTCATCATATTTACGGATGCAGTTATTTTGATTCCTCACACTGTGCGCTCCATTTTAAAAATTAGGACTGTCAGCCCCAGTGCAGTAAATGCTTTCATTCTAATAATAACTCCTCAAACGTGAGCGTTCCGTGCTCCATTTCTTAAAGCTGTCTGCGCCTCGAAAATAAATTCCGCCATGATGGATAGACGCAGAGCAAATACTTTTTAGCATTAGGCAATTTTTCGGCTGAATGAACGGAGTGTTTGCTTCACAGCTCAGGTGGGAACGATACGCTACAGCGGCACGGCCACCATTCTGGCCTCGGGGAAGATCATCGTTCCTGGAAACTGTTTTTTGGTCTCGGCCATGAGACGTGAGTACTGCGTTCCAGCTGATGAATGTGTCATGAGTGAGTACTGCGTTCCAGCTGATGAATGTGTCATGAGTGAGTACTCCGTTGCAGCTGGTGAATGTGTCATGAGTACTTCGTTGCAACTGGTGAATGTGTCATGAGTACTCCGTTGCAGCTGGTGAATGTGTCATGAGTACTTCGTTGCAGCTGGTGAATGTGTCATGAGTACTCCATTACAGCTGGTGAATGTGTCATGAGTATTCCGTTGCAGCTGGTGAATGTGCTATAAAAAGAAAATGCCTCGGTTATGCACAAAAATGAAACATTTCTTTTCAATGTGGAAAATGTTTATCTCTGTGTTTTGGTCAATCAGAAATCTATTGTTTCAGGTGCATAAATACAACAAGATTCTTGTGCGTTTATCACGTATACGTTGCGAGTTTACCTTGCCTGGTGTTTATGCGCTAAATATTCCTTACTTGTTATTTATGAGGCACATTTACTTTGCCTGTTGTTTACGTCCGGTAAAACCTTCCTTCTAATGATGTTTCTGTACTGCAAGACAGTCTCAAAATATTTATTGGAATAATATACTTTATGATACGAAATTAATCCCACTTACATTTATCATACTATATAATAATACCCAACTTGTTATTTTATACTAGTGTACCCAGCCATCAAAAATGACGGCAGAGATTTTGTGATAATACCAGTACCATCAAAAATGATGGTAAATACTGTTGGAAAGATGTTAAATACAATTACATATAAGAATGCAATTCAATACATTTCGTTTTATATATATATATATATATATATATATTCCCGCAACACTAACGCTTTACCGAATCATAGGGCAATACCCCGCTGAACTCGGTATCCACGACACGGACTCGAGTATATGAGGCTCTGGATCTCTCTAATTTTTTTGAAAGTGACACGAAACATATAAATAAATAAATATATAAACACACGACGGTCATTCTTAGTATTAACTAATAATACCCAACTTGTTGCTTGCTTGCTTCCTTGCTTGCTTGCTTGGTCCGTCTCTCTGTCACGCTCTTAAAGATTTAGATAGGAGGAAATTCGTCTACGAATAACAAGATGAGATATCATGAAATTTCATCCCTAAATTATGATGGCAAATATAGTTTCTGGAATATATATTTGAAAGTCAAAATATTGAATTAGATCTTTTGATCCTGTCGTACATAAGCTATTTCGCATATTTTTTCAGCTGAATTTATTCGTAGCTGTAGAAATTTCATCCAGAGTAGAGGCCAAATAATCGGGGTACAGGCTCCTGGTTTAATAATACACAGTTTGTTGCTTGCTTGCTTGGTCCGTCTCTCTGTCACACTCTTAAGGATTTAGACAAGAGGAAATTCGGTAGGGTATATGTACATGTATTATAAGCATTGTATTGTGGATACCAAAGACACAGTCTTCAGTGTGGAAACTCCTTCACAAAGCCGCGTCCACTGGCAAAAAAGTGAAATAATTCAGTAAAAAACAAGTGAATTTTTACGTGTGGGTCCACTAGTTCAAATTACATTGAAGGTAAGGACTATTTTTTCAGTAAAATAATCGAATAAATGTAAGGGATGATTTTCCTTCAGTAAAATCATAATTATCAAATGAAAGTTAAAGATCGTTTTTCTTGACTACAGGTAAAGAAAGCAGTTATCGGCAATAGCTTTGATGCATTTCTTCCCAAACAATTGTTTTAAAATTACTATTTATGGAGCATATAAACATAAAATAAAGCAAAGGAACATTTTACTTGTCAGCAAGATATTAGATTTGCTCTCCATTTTCTTATGATGACCAAAAATATTCTCAAAATCTTATGTTAAATTTTCTTATTCAATCAAAGCCCAGAAAAAACACGGATTTCAGAATGCGTCTCATAAGAGAATAGTTCCATCAAACTTCCGTCTCATTTCTTAGGAGCAAAAACAATCTAAATAAAAGTAAAAACGTTTCAGTCTAAGCTACGTTTGATTTCTTTGTAGAAGGAACATCATCCAAATCATCCTTCACCAAGAGCGGGTCAGCAATCCAGCTGCTGCCACGCATCCGGGATCCTGAAAAATACTTTAATGAGAAACCCTCCACCTCCTTCCCGTCAACCGCGTCTTCAGAGGAACTGCTGACGAAGAACAAGGAAGACGTGCGAAGTCGACGTCCAGGTCGCAGTGCTGAAGACATTCAGATCGTGGCTGCAACTGCTGACTTCAAGCTAGCTAAGCTCGTGGAGGTGGAGGTAATGCTCAAATTCTGGACTGGCCAGCCGGTAGCTCGGTGCCAGCAGGCGCTATGCGAAGGATAGTAAGCGCAGGGTGTGTCAGGAAAGACGATATAAAACGAAAGGGAATAGAAAGATGAACGTTGAGCGTATAATTTAGGTAGTTGAAGGTCAAACTAAATTTGTATATGGAGGTGGTGTTTATTTTGGATCAACCATAAGAGCTACTGTTTTCTGTTTGTCTCAATTAGTTCTAAAGATTGCAACGCTTTGATTTGATTCATGAGGCAGTTAGCTTCATTCTATTTATGCATAGCAATATTTCGATTTTGCACTAATACAATACTTTCACGATTTAACATTTCAAAATACGCAATTCTGATCCTTTGTCGAATTTCTTTTTATTTTATGGTTATTACGTTTGATGGCAGTAAATTATTGAATTCTTGTTAAGGTCTTTCATAAAATCTGACCACGACGATACAATCTTGGACACATAAGTTAGTAAGTCTGCTCAGGACTCTAACATTAGTCTTCGAAACACCAAAATATTTGACTCTGTGTACACATAATCTCTGATGAGAATCTTAAAATGAATGAATAAATGAATCAGAAATTGGCTAGACTTTAACGTTAAATTTTAGATTTTGGATTATTTTTCTCCAAGATCCGCAAATCATGTCTTTCTGACTAGTCTTATTATTAAAAGTTCATCTTTAAAGACAACTGGTTTTAATAGAATTTGAAGTTTATGAAACACAATCGACACTACAAAAACTAGTTCATAAAAAAATTTTTGCTTCGAAGACACGAATTTAAAAGTACGTTCACTAATTTTTACCTGCACATTCCGGAAGTGTCCACTCTTTACAGTTTCTCGAACTAATTCTACTGTAGAAACCTTGTCCAAATTCCCCGTCAATGATTTCAAAAACTTATGATGGCTTAATGTGATGTTTACAAATTCCCTTGCTGAAAATAATAAAGTTTTTAAACATCATTAGCTTGAAACCTTGTGTACAGTATGATTAGGTCAAACCATTATTGCTACGTATTTCATCAGCACTAGTAGGAGTTTTGGTAACTGTATGCTGTAGTTCTGGCATTATTTTTGTCTTAAACAGACACAACATTTACCACTGATAATATACTATGCAAAATCCATGCATTTAAAAACTCCATTAGCATATAATAAAAATTTATGTTCTTTACTTAACTGACATGACAAAAACTATTCTCATGTAAGGTATTTATCTCTTATACAATATTTTAATGTTGAAGTGAAGGCATGAACTGATAACTGCAGCAAACTGTTTACATTGAAGTAGCAGTGCATTGTGCGCGATGTATTATTCTACCATATTCCACGTTTGCTCTGAAAAATTATTTAACACACAAAATCATCAATTAATGATGAAATAACGAATTAATATTATGAATTTAATCATTTTATTGCATTATTAGACTACACAATGATCTACTTATCAATAATTAATTGTTGGAAAAAATTATTGTCACAACTTTAATTATAACTGTAATGCAGCACAATACTACAATACCTAGAAAATCTGTTATTCTAGCCTTATGCACTAGTAAATTTATGCTAGTTTTGTTTTCACAAGAACTTTCGCTGTACTAATCAGCCAGAAAAATTACCTGCTGCTTGACATTTATTAAAGTCTTGCTGTCCTCTCCTAGATGGTGAAGTTCTCCCCCAGAGATATGGCTCCTCCAGGTCGCGTGTCTGACTTGCGGGTAACCCGCGTCCATTACAGCACACCTGCTGTCGACCTGCAGTGGACGTCTCCTGGTGATGATTACTTCAGTGGAGCAGGTCAGAATGTACACACAGAGGTGAAAATTTGGAAGTAAAACCATAAGTACACGGAAAATATTGATGTATAGTTGGTCTTGCAATTCATTCTGGAGAAGTTGAGGTTCATTTCTAGGGAGAACTTTTTTTTTGGTGGCTAACCGTCTTGTGATACAAGCCAAATCTTGCCCTCGCAATCCCTGCCCTCGCAATCCCTGCCCTCGCAATTCCTACCCTCACAATTCCTACCCTCGCAATTCCTACCCTCGCAATTCCTACCCTCGCAATTCCTACCCTCGCAATTCCTACCCTCGCAATTCCTACCCTCGCAATTCCTACCCTCGTAAAATCTTGTTACCACCAAATCTTGCCCTTGCAAAATCGTTGTCCAAATTTGGTCTTGGCAAAATCTTTGGCCAAATCTTGCCCTCGCATGGCTTGCTGGCACAAATACCAGCCAATACTAAAAACCATGCCCACAAAATTATTCATTAGCTCATCTTTCGGAGTAAACAAAATTAATAACATAGGAAGTAGGAGAACAGATACATTGTTTTGATGTATTTTTCAGTACAAAGTAGGTTTTTTCTTAAAATAGAGGAAGAAAATAAAAATTTTCAGTCTAGTTTTTCTATAAATGACAAAATGTGATGGAATAGATGATGGAATGTGTGATGACCAAAAACGTAAACATTCATGTCTTACTTCCTTACTGGTAATCAAGAACTACTTTTGGAAACGTACATGAAGGTTTAAATTAACTCTACGGAAGACCTTTGCTTCACGCTAATTTTTATCATCAAAAAATGTACGTTTTTATCGAAACATTTTATAGAAGAAAGAATAAATGTCATTTAAGTTAGAGTTTTTAGCATGAATGGTGATTCTTATGATGTATATTGCTTTGTTACGACTCAGGTCTATTTCAAGCAGTTGCCCTCAACCTTTGCTTTTGTGATTTTTTTTTATTTTGTCGAGCTCTTTGTGCACAACACAGAGTTGGACAAGCTTCTCATGGTTTCTATCGATCAATTTGGCAGTGGCATTATAGATTTACCTAGAAACTAACATTCATATAAAATTAAAAGGATTACATATTCCATGTTAGAAGGCCAAATTCCTTCGAAACTAGAGCATCGTGGCTCAAAACTTATTTCTTAGTAACTTACGAAATTTGAGAGTGGGTCCCAATGCATCATTTAGAATACCGTAAAATTTTCAAACGTGATTGAAAATTAACCTTCAAATTTACAATGTAATCAACTTCCGAATCAACTTCTGAATCAACATTCGCATTCCCATGCGAAGGTGATCTAATGCGAGTGCATGTTCTAAAACATCGTATTTTCTTACGGTCATCGTGTAGCATCAACACCAGTGATTTCCAGAAGGCTCACAGGATCACCTCAGTATTATACATCATGCCATTCAATGATAATAAAAAGATACAGTGCAGTTTAGTTACTGCTAGCGAATTCAAATACAATAGCTTAATTAACAAACTTGGACTTTCCTCTCGGTGTTATCTATTGAACATATGACCGACGCTTGCTTGAGGGCAAAAACAAAGTCATCATAAAAAACAAAACTGGTCTTCATGCTGTCCTGTCAGCCGTTTTATTCATAATTTAGTCGACTTGTGATTACGAAAGAGTTAAGTTCTAAGTACCATTACGACACCCTATGTTTGAACACACCAAGTTTACTTTGAAGCAACAAACTAAACTTACAACTGAATTACTTCACCTTCGACCCAGTTAAATCCTTCAAAAGCTGAAAATGAACTAATTTGTCGCATATCAACAATCGTAAGTTAAAAATTACTGAATAATGATCTATTATTTCTGCACCGTTTACACCATTTATTACTTATGTGACGGCGGCAGCCTCATCCCTGGAGTTGCGCTACCACACAAAACAGTCTGTGCTGCGACGGGAGTTCGAGCGAGCCACCCTCGTCCAGGAGGACGTGCATGTGGCTGCAGGGACGCTGGTACCACTGCAGGCAATGATTTTGCAGAATATCACTGTTTTCGTGAGTACCACTGGGTAATATTCAGTATTACTACATGGACGCTGGTACCACTGCAGGCAATGATTTTGCAGAATATCACTGTTTTCGTGAGTACCACTGGGTAATATTCAGTATTACTGCAGGGACGCTGGTACCACTGCAGGCAATGGTTTTACATAATATCACTGCTTTCATGAGTACCATTGAGCAATATTCAGTATTACTGCAGAATCTTTTTACTATTGGAGGCAATGGTTTTGCAGAATATAACTGTTTTCGTGAGTACAATTTCTTAAATGCCGTCAGTATTTTAGCATTGCTATTCAACTCCAACAAGCCGACATCAATAACAACATTACAAAAATATATTATAAGTAAATCAAGAAAGTCTCTGAAAAACAGCATCAAGTGCGCCAGTTCCACCTACATTTCAGCTGTGCTAGTCAACCTAAAAAATCCCACCAATATCATTTGACCTTAAAAATCCCACCAATATCATTTGACCTTAAAAATCCCACCAATATCATTTGACCTTAAAAATCCCACCAATATCATTTGACCTTAAAAATGCCACCAATATCATTTGACCTTAAAAATGCCACCAATATCATTTGACCTTAAAAATCCCACCAATATCATTTGACCTAAAAAATCCCACCAATATCATTTGACCTTAAAAATGCCACCAATATCATTTGACCTAAAAAATGCCACCAATATTATTTGACCTTGAAAATGCCACCAATATCATTTGACCTTAAAAATGCCACCAATATCATTTGACCTTAAAAATGCCTCCAATATTATTCAAATGTATAAATCCCACTAACATCATTCAGCCTTAAAAATCCCATCAATATGATTTGGTCCTAACAATCCCTACAGTATCATGCATCTCTAACAACCCCACCAATATCATTCAACTCTAACAACCCCACCAATACCATTCAACCTAAACAACCCTCCGGTATCATTCTATTTCAGCCCTAATAATATCATTCAATTTATATTATCTCACTAACTAAAACTATAACATAACCAACATGTTTAATATTAACGGCAAGTTACAATAACTTCACTATAATTTTCAATGGCAGGAACCCAAGGAACATCTTTCAAACACACACCCCCACCCCACTCACGCCCTCACGAAGAAAGGAAACCAGTTAATCAGCAAATACATGAGCAGGAGATTAGATCTTTAAGCCTTAATTGCAGTAGAAGCTATCAACAATAACCCTCTTCTATTTGCTGCTCCTTCGATCCATGAGTGAAGTAATTAGAGTTTAATCATCGCAATGTTGTGTGAAAATAAAGAGAATAATAGCGTACAAGCCTGTCATCTGCCTGCGTGTGGGCTCGTGCAGCGTGTTCATACTGTAACAGGGCTTACTTCAAATACGTAATGTATGCGTTTAGAGGAGAGCAATCATTGTGATGTGATTTGCGTCGCTAATTTCGAAATCAGTTATGAAGTGCGTTTGTAATTAGCTACTTAAGGGACGAAATACACTGAATTGTCAATTAGCATGACGCAAAGCATTTAAATTTACCAGTATTGCTCTGTTGAACTACACAAAATATGTTTGTGAATTGATGAGTGTTCCAATGTTCATGAAGATCTGAAGAAAGCTTTGAAGGACGGGTTCTTTAACTTCATCCCCCACGAACCCCCAATGAATGTCAGAGGTCTCCACGAGCCCTCAGTATTTTGAAACTCGACCTGAGCTCAAATTAAACTACAATGGACTGTTATTTTTTCTACAACTTGAGTTGTGACTTTCAGAAGCACCACTTACGATATACTCACACACTTAATGGGTGTTCCTGAACCCCAGTTAGGGAGCCCCTGCTTTATAGTGCATCCATATCCTACAAATTCCTCATTCTGTTCGGTACGAACTAAAGAGCGAAGTGCATTCCAGTTAAAGGAAGTGTCACTCTACGACCTGACGTACGACCAAGTCTTCTACTTCGCCCTGGTGCTGGAGGACGAGGTGGGCAACAGGGGCAGTCTCTCCAATCTGGCCGACGCCCACTTCACCATCGTCGGCAGGAATCTCGTTCTCGAGGTGGGCAGGGTTAAGGTGTGGGCAGGGTTAAGGGGTGAGCAGGGTTAAGGTGTGGGCAGGGTTAAGGTGTGGGCAGGGTTAAGGGGTTGCCAGGGTTACGTGGTGGACAGACTGTAGAAACATTATCCTCGAGGTAGACAAGGTTAGATAGTAGAAATGGTGGGCTGCGTTCAGTGGTGAGCACATGTCCGTTCCTCCAAAAATATTGGCCAGACTGAAAGAAACAGGATTTGGAGCTTCCCCTTCCTCTACTTTTCTTATAAATTGCAAAGGTGTACAGCTTTTGTAAAGAAAACAGTGCATAACTTAGGTTTACTTCTTATAAAAACTATGTTACAAAGCGCTACAGGAACAACTAATTTTAATTTCTGGATGCTTGATATTTCAATTGTAAATTCAATTTCATTCACAAGCTTGAACTTTTTATTCAAATAAATGAACTAAGGGCGACCGACTAATGGGAATACATCCTGTGGACTGAAGTTCAGTCAGTCCTGCTTCGAGACTCTCTAATTTGATAGCAGGGAGAATGGTTAAAATTTCTTCAGACATCACTTGAAAAAGTTTCTAGGATTATCTTTCCGATACACTGCTTATAATAGTGCATTGCGGTCTTGGGTTGACTCAACAGAGGAAAACAGCTTGGATTTGCCCCACTGACTATAAGTTAATGTGTCCAATGTCGCTTTCTAACAAGATAGGGCAAACTATAGATTAGAGGAGCACAGGTAGACAGGAGATTGAAGTTGATGTACCTCTTTGAGATACGAATGTTTTGAGTCTTTTAGAAGCAAAGATATTATGCCTCAACAGCCTCGTGTTTTACCTCAGGCCACAAAATCAAACAATCAGAAAAGTTTGGGGATCGTGTCCGCCATAGGCATTGTGTTCCTGATGGTGCTGTCTCTAGTACTCTTCGTGAAGATCAAGCAGTGTGCACGAGACCGAAAACTACGCAACAGCAGTGAGGTGTCATTGGACCTCACCTCTCAATACTACCTCCAGTACTGGACATACCAGCGTCCCCATCACGTGACTGGGAGCCACGGCACGTACCCACGCAATCCCCCAAAACATGGCCCCAGATTTGGGTCTCTTCAGAGAGCTCCAGACGCAGGGAGAATGAAACCTGACGCTCGAGTTGTGTGATCGGTCACACTATGCGAAAAGATGTGACCATACTTGATGGAACTGGTCAAACCTCATCAAATTTAACTCTCTACCGCCGTATGTTTTAACAGGGATCATGGAAAATAAGTTAAATTATGCTTGCAGTATTGGCAGTAGAAACTTCATGCCGGTTGTCTCTGACAGAAGACATGATACTGTGGTTCAAACAGCAACAACCCAAGAAGACTGTCATTGGTGCTCAGTAGCAGTCAAGTTATGGCGTGTGGATGTACATTACATGTAATTCAGGCGGTAAAGGGTTGAAGGGTGCAATCATACTCATTGGAATAGGTCATCCCTTATCAAACTTAAAGGATATAATCATACGTACTAAAGGTTATAACTGGTCACACTTCATCTAACTCAATGACTGAAATTTAACGAGCTGTTTTTCATTGTCAGTACAATTGGATATTTTTTCCTGATATCTTGGTCGTTCTAATTATTTTGAAGGTAGAAAAAAGAAAAGAAAAGCTGAAGTTATAGCCATAACTATTTTATCGGTTGAAACCATTTTGATAGCACTTGAAAGTAACTATTTTACATTATCTAATATGAAACTATGTTCATTCTCTTAATTATGTTGGACTGCCGAAATACGTCCGTCAATACAACTTGAAAATTAGAATCTTTAATTCGGTAAGAATTTACATTAGGGTCTTCTGTCCCAGTTGTGTTAAAAATAGAGTAAGGAAAAATGCATGGGCAAACCTAGTAAACAATTTGTTGTAGGTTTGTAAGAGCATCCACTTGTACAAGGCGTTTTAGACGAAGTTAGTGATGTTTTCAGTCGTACAGACACTCCTTCAGCTACTCTTAAAAAAAGTGTTGAAAAAAATCGCATATTCAAATGCCTCGCAGTGCTAAAAAACACCCTCCTCTTGTGATGAAACATTCTATTATGAATATACAGAGTATCCCAAAAAATGTATTCCCTCTTAGACTCTATTTTACTAATAGGAGATTAGACTAGAAGGAAAATATTAAAGTTTCCTTTATGCAATTGAATTTTGTTAACTTAAGTATTATTTTTCTTTATTTAACTCATTAGACTTACATTTATGTCAACAAACACACTAGAACAAAATATATGACTAATGGACAATTAAAGAAAGACTACATGTTTGGGGAATACCCTGTATTTGTGCTCATTGTGCATCAAAGTACATCGGTTGGGCCGGTTGTACAATAGGACAAATAAATACCAAGTACAAACTCATTAACTACCACTGGTACAGTAAAGCTCAGCTCTCCCCATTTCGTTACTGGAATTCATTCCGTTTTATATTATATGTATAATAGTTTAATCTTCTTTCTTTATTCTACTGTATTTTGTTATGGATCTGATTTTGCAGGTGTCAGAATTTTATAAAAAAATTGTTTTCAGATAAAGTTCTCAAAGAAACAAATAGATAATTTCCACTCAACATTGTGAATTAGATGAATGAAAATGTTCATATATATTCCCATGTTTTCTATAATTTGTCGTACGTACCCATCACTCTGCTTCATGTATCATCTATTGATGGAATTCATCTTGAACCTTCTAGTGTAAATGTTCAGAACAGTCTTTACTCGTGCTTGCTGACTGACGTGCGTTATCGTCAGTTAAGAGCTTAAGTTCTCAAAGATTTATTTTCAGATTAAGTTCTCAAAGAAACAAGTAGATAATTTCCACCCACCATTGTGAATTGCCACTTCTTCGAGCGTACTGTATTCTCACTCTCCGCGTCACTGGAATTGAACAAAACTCGTACCACTCGCTTAGCCTGCGAGTGGAATCCACCAAAAAAAACAGTAAGATTACTATGACAGTTTGTACATCAAAGACCATTCATCTCCTAATGAGCAAAATGACATTATCGCTGTAACAATACACTTGCCAAGTGTTTTCTGGGAATATCTGGACATTTTATATAATATATCATTAGATATTTATGCCAACACGAGAAGTTCTATTTTAACCAAGTCCTTAAAATACAATATTTGACTATATAGATTAATATTCGGGTCAATTTTTATGAAACTTATTTTCAATGCCTGTCTAATTTTGTGAAGGCTCGTCTGATATTCCAAGTCCTTAAAATACAATATTTGACAATATATATTAATATTCGGGTCAATTTTTATAAACTTGTTTTTAATGCCTGTCTAATTTTGTAAAGGTTCGTTTGATATTCCAACGATTGTGTATATATATTGAATGTTTTTTTTCTTTACATGTGTTTCTGTCTCAAGTTTTGGAGACCTAGTTAGCAAAAGAACATGTATGCTGGCTGTGCTGAAACTCATATGGGGGTTCAAGACTATTTTACTCAGTAACAGCTCCTAAAAAAAAGGACTATCAAGGTCTTGAGAGACATTCATGTCTTACGCTCATACTGCCTTTCATCAGCAATAAAATCCCGACAGCAAGGAAGCTGACAAGCCTTCCCTACTTTAAACCATTTACTTCCCTTAAATGACTGTGATTGTCCTGATATAATGGCAAACTGTCACAGAATGAATCATTCTTTGCTTTAAAGATTCCTTCTCTGAACTAAACTCTATAACAATCCCAGACGTTTTCCTCTTTTCATTTAACATTCACGACTTAGAGAAGTTCCCTAATGATTCGTTTCTGTATCTATCCATATTTCCAACTTCAACTGAGAAGAAAACCGACCAGAAGTCTGTAAGAACTGTAAAATTAAACGTTAATATAGAATGGAAAACTGTTTTTGAAATACAAGAAATATGAAAATTGGTTCCGAGGCTTTTCATAGCCAACGACCCGCGTCTGGCTTCGGTCGTTGTCTCCATGTGCATAAATGAGTTCCCAGTGAACGTTTGAAATTATTTATAAAATAAATTATTATGGTTTTAAATGAAGTCTTCACATTTTGCTCCCTGTCGGTGACTTGGTTCTTGGACATTTGTCTAAAATGTGAATTCAAAAAAAATACTTTTTGAAAGGGGATTACCTGCAGACTTCAGTGAGATATTTTTATTCGGTATTCATCGCTGTCGGGAAGATTCGTTAAAGAAGATTCTTCTTCATTATTTTACAAGGACTTGGCATTTCCCTGATAACAGGTAAAATTTTTGGGATCATCTCATTGTGTCAGTCTTCGTTAGTCTAAGTCGGTAAATTCACTGTTCTACATGTCCATATCAGTCCATGCTAGAACCCGCTACACTTTCTGAGCGAGTGCTTTTTCAGATATTTTACAAGTTAAACAGACATGTTTACTCTTCTTCATCTACCTCAGTTTATCTCTCGAGAATAGCTTGCAATGTGAGCCTCAGGTTGGATCTGCATTATTTCTGTCTCATTCACTTCACGATTTTGTTTCTTCAAGAAGCACTAAATCATTGGGCGGCTGTAGCGAATACGGTCATAGGGAGACTTAAAGTGGTGCTACTACCATTGAAATTTTAATAAATTACCCATTGAAAATTGACTCAATAATGAAAGAAGCGAAATGAAGTCATGAATATATTTTTGTGTTTCTTTTGTACATAATGAGCTTATAACAGTAGGTCTGTTATCCTCATTAAATTGATTATTCTTGTTATGGTTTTAAGTTGCAATTGCATTCAAAAGTATAATATATTTCCAAGCAAGTCATTAGAAAGCAACAGATCCTAGTAAAATGGGCAAAGTTAGTCTTGACCTTGCAACTTCAATTTGACTATGAACTTCAGGATTCAAATTCAGGCTTAACTCAAAATTTTCAGAAACGCATGTGATTCATAAATTTTCAGCAGATGAACAAGAATAAAATATATATAGAATTTACGAGTAAGAGGATGAAGCCGGTGATGGTTTAATACACATGTACATTTGTCTAGTTGAAAACGTCACTCATATCTGGCAATATTCTTGAGGATAAACATGAAACAATCGCTTTACTATACTCAAAATAATCTATTAAACTGCAAAGGAATAAACCACTACACGTAGTGGCTTCGTCAAACTTGGAATAAGTCAAGCATTATAAACAATGGCTTCCTCAAACTTTAAATAAATTAATTATTACACCCAGTAGTTTATTCGAACATTGAATCAATCAATCGTAGCTAAAATTCACACATTTAAAAACAAAAGATGTGTGAGTCCTATTAGGATAAGTACCCGTAGTGCAACATGATCACTAAATTTCGGAAAAAATAAAATTTTAAATCAAAAAATAAAACGTATGTCGCACTGGCTTACCAGCTATCGTAAATTGCATGAAATATGAATTTTTACTTTCACAAATTATTTTTTTCAATGTAAGATATCTGTGAGACTTGATAACTTGAGGAACTCAAAACTTTGAGGTAATGAGGTTTGATGAGTGACTTTCTTCACTGTCAGTTTCATTGCGAATGGATAACCCCCATCAATTGGGTCAAAATGGATGGCACTAAACACTAAACACTAAATCTTCGAAACCGTCATAAAAAAGTCCAACCATTATGGCACGTATATCAAGACAAATTCATTTAGAAAATAGAAGCAATGTCTTTGTATGATGGGAAACCTAAAGTAACTGTTCACAAAGAAGTTCTAACGCATTAACTCCTTTTTGAAATTTTGATATAATAGAACATAGAAGCTGATTCAAGTATCAACATATTCACCTAACACAGACATTCATGTTTTCTGTTTCTTCGCTGTGCGCGCACACCAGTTACAAACGACGTTCCGGTTCTAAGTCGGTTTATCATCGCCAGTGTCCGTGTTAAAGAGTCCCTGGGAGCTACATGGAGCAGTTTTCGAAGCCCCAAATACATACGACATAGAAGAAGTGGTAAAAAGGGCTCTTAGCTCGATGTAAGAAGTTGTGCTGTTACTTTTCTGTTGAAAATACTTTCAGATTATGCTTTTATTTTCACTGCTGTGAACATTCTAAGTACGAGTATAACTCCAACTAGTGTGGGGCTGTTGTTCATGCAATGGAATACTCACTACCTCCCCCATCATGAAGCTTCTACAAGGTGGGTCAAATGAATTGGATAGACATATAGGCTTAACTAAAGCAAAATAAAGTGGAGAATAAAAAACTCGTAACTTTAGACTGTGTATATGGTATGATTTTATTTCATTTTGTTTACAGTTGCGAGTACCACGCTCTCATTATGATACGTATATCAAGCCTTATTAAACGGTCAAATGTATGATTATTTTGCCACAACATTTTGTGAGATGAAACATTGTTCTTGATGCCCTGGAGCCGAAGGAAGAGGTTAGTTTAATTGAACTTGGTGTGTTGTATACATTTTTTTGAGTCAATAGAAACCATGCAAATATCAATGGGACCTCAAACCGACCATAGGCATTATTATACATCGTTTAATGTTGTTAGTGTACAAATCCATTTAAAATATTTGATATTTGAATATTCTTTAGGAGCTTCAGTCATGCCTGTTGTTAGCGTAAACTTGGTTAATTTTCGCTTTAGTGCCAATTGTAACTTTGAAAGCAATATTTCCATATTTTTTGGCAAATGGAATTTTTAAATTTCGGCTTGTAGTGTGACAGAAGGATTTGTGAATCCTTTATTTAACAAAAAATTATTCAGCCAATGCGCGTACCTGGCAAGCTTAGAAATTATCACGATGTTGTAACACAACACAATTTATTTTATCAATCGTACGTAAAATGATACATTCCAAACTAAAAAACTTAGACAACCCGTGCTTTATGGAAAAACTTCAACAGATTGCACAATCGCACTTCTTACGGAAATAATAGTTATAGATCTCGGATACCAAAACACAGGCCCTGGCTCGATTCGTTATTTTTATCGATATGGTCCCTCGTATTGGCGGAACGAGAAAACGATATGGTGCACAATGTCTGCTTCTCGACAACGCTCCTTCTCTTTAGGGATCAAAGAACCTTTGTCAACCGTACGCGATCTTGTTCAAATGTTGACAATCGTCTCGTCTGACACGATCATTAGGTCCTTAATGGAGGATAATGAAGACTTTTGCATGAGAATCTCAACAAGTTTTTGCACTGCTGAACTTGGAGTAAAGATTTCCCTGCATAATTTGTACTGATTATGGAATAAGAGTTGTTCTTAGGTTAATAATAGAAGGATATTAGCATTTTAGGAAACTGAATCTTACACGCTACATTTGTCAAGGAAGTGGTCACACAGATCACAGCTCTGGTAGAACTGAGAGTTGTTTGGTCATAGACTAGTTAGCGGAAGGGCAAACTAAATTCTCTGATCTTAAATAAATAGACCTGTATTTATACAACCAATCCAAGGCAACTACAGAGCTAACTTCACAGATTCTTCGTGCGTGCTCGTTCAAAAATTCAGATGGTTTTCAAGACTATTGGAATAACTTTTGAGAATTAGAACCTGGGTAGCGTATAACTGTTTTTTGTGGTTCTGTCCTGAAGTATCCCGTAGATCAAGTGTATTTACTACAGTTAACGAGCATTCCTTCTGTTAACCAGTAAAATCGAATGACTAGCCTCAAAAATATATATATATATATACTATATATATATATATATATATATATATATATATATATATATATATATATATATATATATATATGAATATTCATCGTAAAATTCTATTTCTTGGATAAGATACATTATTTCAGAATGTTTTTGGGAGAATTTTGGTTTTTGATTGAAAGACATTTCAATTCTCAGTAGCTCTCAGCAGTGCAGTTACTGTCATCAAGTTCATATTTAAGGAAATGCGCTCATTTTGAACATTTTTCTCACGAACAGTTGGATGATAGAATGTTCTGTATGGTATAATATTCTGTAGTTTACAATCGTACTATTCAGAAAATTGAACTTCATTGGGAAAAATAGGAACGAACCTTAGAAATTTGCAATCTATCGACATGTAGTTAGATTTGTTCGACGTTTTATCAGAGGCAAAATGGTTTTAATTCATTGGTAAATAGATAAATACTTAGATCTGCCTTTCAGAGTGATCTATTTAGAAAAACGAAGTGTTGAACAGCAATTTTACTCGCCATGGGCGAAACTAGAATAGAATAAGATTTACATTCAAAACTGGTTAACGGTTTGTTGAATACAAATTTTGAACATTGCTGATGGGCTCGTGGAGATTTTTACGCATAATGAATAATTCTCGAGTAGACAGGGAGTTATGTATGTCATTTCGTGATCCTAGTGTAGTGGGAGATTTTTACACACGGTTCCATGATCCTGGTGTAGAATGTGAATTTTAAGAGCAGCGATGTGATCCACGTTTCAAATATTTATACAAACTTTTCGTGCATTTTGGTGTAGAATGCATTTTTACCAACGGTTTCATGATCCTGGTAGATTGTAGTAGTGGTAGTATGTAACACCAGCACAGTGGTAGTGTGTAACACCAGCACAGTGGTAGTGTGTAACACCAGCACAGTGGTAGTGTGTAACACCAGCACAGTGGTAGTGTGTAACACCAGCACAGTGGTAGTGTGTAACACCAGCACAGAGGTAGTGTGTAACACCAGCACAGAGGTAGTGTGTAACACCAGCACAGTGGTAGTGTGTAACACCAGCACAGTGGTAGTGTGTAACACCAGCACAGTGGTAGTGTGTAACATCAGAAATTTAGCATATGTATGAGGTCACATTTTCGTAACTCGTATCGTCACGACATGTACATACATATAATCTTTAAATATTTCTATACATAGTTTATCAATTGTTTTTATTTTTCAAATCATTTTATTTCAATGCACATTCAATCACAAATTTAATTCCCTAAAGTGTATGTTTTGCCATTATAATTCACTGAAATTTTATGTTTCAGTTCATTACGAACGCTTCACCTTTTGGTTATAATTCAAAAATGTTTGCAAGAAATTCAATTCAATATCATTTCCGATTTGGTTCACCTTAAAAACACTTTTTCATTTTAAAAAGGATATTAGTTCAACTTAAATATGATGTTAGGGACTATATTATTTCTCTTGCAAAATATTTTCAAGAACTTTTATATTTACATTGTTAATTTCGCATCTTACATTCTCTTTCCTTCTGAGAAAATCTGAGAATAAATCTGAGAAATTACATACCGAATTAAATCAAAATAAATTATTATTCTCGAGTTCAGCGTCACTCTGCATGCCAGCTTTTAATTTTAAGTTGAAATCAGGCAGTAAAAGACGACGCTGTTTCTAGCAACTTCATTTTCATCTGCCAGCATCGAGGTCTCCTCTACACGCACTAATAATATTACAAGTTTTCTCGACACGAATACAACAGAAGTAATAAAGTATTTTCAATTTCATTCATGTAATTTAATCATTCAAAACGTATGTAAAATTTCTAATGTACTAATAATAATTATTTGATAGACACAGCCAATGTCCTAAGTATATTTTCATGAGCTGAAAATTCCTGACATCTTCTCCAGTAAGCTTTTTAGTCGCGTATTAGCTTTTTTCATGAAAAATGTTTTGGGGGACGTCGTCAAATTTTTCTGTATTAAAAGTAGGAAATTTGCCCCTGTCTCCCCCCTGTCCCCTGTCTCCCCCCTGTCCCCTGTCT
>VCRD01002090.1:10337-93077 GCA_006783055.1 Trinorchestia longiramus
GAGATCACAACCATAAAATTCCAATCGATCACAACCACAAATTACAATCAGCAACCTGTCACACAAATGTAAGGCTATTGTTCAACCGCAATATTTTTGTCTAGTAACAGTATATTATCCAGTCACCAGTCACCATTATTAAAATAATCACACCAAAGTACACATGATTTCGTTCTCCACACATGATTTCATGTTTAGTGTCGTGTGAAGACAAGTAGAAGACATACCTCATTAAGTGCGCGTTAGAGTATTGGCATTATAATAGTAAGCAATATTAGCTGATATCAAATCGGAATGATTGCCTAGCATTACAAGACAGTAAATCACTGGTTTGTTTTGTATCTAGACACCTCGTCAGTTTCGCTGATGAAGAGAATTTCTACAAGTTCTTCAGATGTCTGTTTCTAAAATATTCAATTAAAAGAATATATCTACCAGAAAAGATTTAAAATAAAACTTTTTTAACGTTGAGCCCAGTTTTCATTTCTAACGATAAAGTTTGAATTACCTTGTACTCATGGACAATGAATTTTTCGAGGGATTGTTGGAAAACTACCTCCTGCGTTTCCATGATCCAGCGAACAATATAACTTATATAATTTATAACGTAACGTCAACTCCTTTATGACTGAATGTCGTATTTGGTATGCGGCTGAATATCAGAATTTGATTGATAGTTGTGTACGTTAACATTTTTTCCCTTTTAATAGAGTAGCCATTTATATCAACGTTCTATCAAAAGAAGACCTTCAACATCTGTTCAAAATCAAAAGCCATATTCATTTTAGCAGTGCAGAAGAAAGGTTGAATAAACCGCGTGAAAGTAGTTACAGGTTTTGGTATTTTAACGTTTCAATGTCAATGTAGACACCTGAAAACGCTTACGTTACGTGACGTCAGCGTACCACACCTGAGCAGGCGGTGTCCTAATAGACGAACAGAACGATAGAATACGACAGCTTTCATTATACAGTAACGTGAATAATATCCTATTCTGCAGTTGACACCTAAATTTCTTCACTTCACTACGAGAGAAACAAGAACATACTAAGAGGAACACCGTTGACTAACAACTTTGTGGGATTTTCTGAATTGCCTTCACTGTTTTTACTAGAACTTTGAATTATTATGTTGAGTGTTACGTTACTTTCCTGTCATAAGAAGTAAGGAAAGCATATTTCAAGACCCTTTTTGATGAAAAGAGAGTCACTTTTGGTTCGAAAACACCATGACCTTTTGATAATAATTTTAGTACTGGGTAAGCTGGTTTTTTGAAAGTATGTATTAACACTGCATACGAAAACAATATTCCAAGAGAAGTGTATTCGAACAATTTTTGATTTCGAGGAGGAGAAGGAGGCCTGGGTAGACGTTACATTTTCAAATAACACTTTTTAACAGTTGCTTCAGTAATTGAATCTTCTTGCTCTCTTTTGAAATATTTTTAAATCTCTACGATGAACTCATGGTTTTTTAGTTCGAAAAAAGTGAGGAATATCTGCTGCAGACCGTTGCTAAAGTTGAGAAATTTGAATATTCTATCGCCTCTATGCATTTTCACTGTTTTGTTTACAACTATTCGCAACTAAATAGTTGATCAACGCCACGCTGCATGCTTTAGATGAAGTCTAATAAACACACAGTAGACAGGTCAGGTCTTGTTTTTTATTTACCATCGAAGTTCTTTTTAATAAACTGAAGCATTCTATTCGCATTTGTTTTCATCTCCTTGTCCATCCACATTGGGTTTGAGGTTATTAGTAATTGATCTACTAAGATCTCTATGTTTTAACTGCCGTTTTAAGGACTCTATCCATGACATGCTGGAAAGAAAAAATAATTCTTTCCAAAGTGTACTGTTAAACAATTGTAAACTTTGAAGTGATTTTGCCAGCTTCCGGTACTCATACATTGGAGAAGTAAGTAGAATCCAGATTAGTTATCATTTGTGTTTCGTCGACTGAAAGCCCATTGCACAGCTTTGGGTCGTCCTCAAATTCATTTTACACACTCTAAAAACTAGCATGTTAAGGTATTTGATGAACATAAGCTGACCTAAAATCCTTCACTGGGCAACACTTGATGAAACAGGTGTCTTCTCCTACAACACCTGTTGCGCAGTACTCCTGAGTAATGGATTCATCAAGGTAGTTATTCAGAATGCTAAATACATCGTTACCGTTTGTAATCATGCCTAATTTTTTGCAGAAAATAAACTGATTTACTCTCTGATCCCTATTAATGAAACAAATGAACGCTAGGAGTTGCACCTTCTTGGTAGTGCCTGTCAGCTCATAACAATTTGCACTGGAGTTTATTACCACACACATTTTCTTCAATATCAGAAGACATTTAAAAAAACGCATGTGAATTGTAATATTGGATGGAGGCATCTTTCTTACCTTGTTGACAGACTTCTCAGATTTGAATTCGATTAAGCCAGGTGATCTGCGTGAAAGCCATTGTTTTGACTGCTGATTTGATGGTTCCCGCGTGGAAGCCATTGTTTTGACTGCAAGACCATACTGGTAAATCCATGTTTCATCTCCATTGATGATTCGACTGGAAGAGTTATCTTCATTCGCTTTGATTTTGGTTAAAATTGCCGTTGACAAGTCACTTCTAAGGTTTAGCTGATCTGAGCGCAACGCTTTTGGACCCACTGTGACGAAAGCTTGCTAAGGCGCAAATTGTCATGCAGAATTGAATGAACTGAACCAACCGATATACTCGTAGTCTGAGCTATCTGATATATTGTCAATCTCCTATCTTCTTCGACTAGGCTTTTAACAGTATCAACGTTTTCAAAAGTTTTCGAGGTTATTGGTCTTCCACGACCACAATCATCTTCAACAGCTTTTCTTCGATCTCGAAATCTTTCAATCCATTTCTAAACGCAAGTTTTCTTCGGAACATGATCCCTATAAACGGTCAGCAAAGCTTAAATGACGTCCGTTTCTTTCCAACCAAGCTTTACTAAATGATTTATGTTGGTTGTCATCTGAAAATACTCACGTTCCATGAGGCACAAAACTACCTTTCATCAACTATGACCGTAGAGCTTCGTTTCCAAGCGAATACTGATTGCTAGCAACTGTTAGATAGCCAAGATCATACTCTTCCTGGATAACATGTTCGAATATATTTTATATTGTTGGCATTCGGGTCACGCAAACATTTTGTATATTTTTTGAATTTTGTATTGTACAGGTGTATATGCTTAATACAATATTACATATTATAAATTGTCATCAGAATTGGGAGATCAACTTGTTTTTCAGCACATTCAGAAAAGTTTCTTTGACTTTAAATCTTTGAAGCAACTCGTGCAAAGGGGCACTTTGCATTCGACACATCGTGTTGTGACGTGAACATGCTTTCTTGCTCCTACTTTTGAATTCCAGCAGTTATGACAACGTTTCTTGGGAGATCTACTTATTCTTTCTGCAGGAATTTTGTCTAACCAGTGCCTCACAACCCAATCAACAGCAAGAAGTCTGTCCGGTTAATTTGAAAGGGACCTCCTACTTGATACTTCTGCAGGAGTACCATGCTTTTTTAGGAGATCTTCAATTACATCTAGACTGAATTGTCTCACTGTAGTAACTTTATTGGTTACACTTTTGTACAACATGTAGCTGTCTAAAAGTGAAATATCCATAAGGTGAAAGAAAATCTTATACCATTTTTTATTTCGGTGAACAGTTCCAATATAATCAATTTGAGCATCAATTTTGTCACCAAGTCTCTTGTTGATATTGTAATCCATAACGCAGTCACGCTTCATCAATGGTTCGTTTGTTGTGTAGTTTATCTTTCCTGAGTCTACCATTGTACCTTTGCGAATGATAATGATCATTTGTACCTCACGTTTATCGACCTACTTAACAGAAAGAATAAGGTCACATTTTCCCAACTCAGTTTCATCTTTGGCTAGTTTTTTGATAGGGGACGACATACTTTTTCGATTTTTTGCAAACTGTACCAACAATACCTGCGTCATGTTCGTGCAAAATGCGGCATAGTTTTGGGTTTGTATACCAATTATCGGTGCAAAAAATGTGTCCCTTACTAAGAAAAGGAGCCAACAGTTTCTTTATAATGGTACCCGAGATGCCAAGCACATTGTAGTGAATCGCATGGCTTTACTACAACGAATACCACGACGAGGCTAGCTTTCATTGACCGATGAGCAAACAGAACAGAAGAAGTAAATCCAGGGACGAGGCTAGGCCCCGTTACGACCAGAAGCACGACATTAATCATTGAGCGGTCAGGCTCAGGCAGTAGAGTCCAGCCAACCGCCCTATATAACGTGACGCAGAGCGTTGCGGCCTGAAATCATTAGCCCTATATTCTAAATGGTTCGTTCTAAAGTTGGGCATAAAAAAGGTGTAGATATAAGGGGAAATTTACGCAATGTTTCGTTCGGTAGAGAAATAACTTCGACGTTAGGCTAATTTAGCCTTTATAGCCTGTCCTAAAATTTGGAAAGTGGGGCCTAATTAGTTAACAAGTAGTTCAAAAGTCAATATCTCCATCAAAAATTCTCATCAACTGAATAAATCAACTTACAGCCAACAGCAGAGCGAAGGAAGTAGAAACCAGCCATCCTGTCTGCGGACAGGATGGGGCTCAAACGACCTATGTATTAGTAAGAACTACGTACTTCAACTATACATACATGTCCCAGCAAGATGTCTGTATGCCAGTACTCGACGACAGGACGTGCACAACGAAGAAAGAAGAAGTAATACCTTACAGATTACTCAAATGTTTAAATACAAACTATTAAACTCATCCTGGCTTTCATTACCTTTTCTCCTATTGGGTTCCTCGACGGTCCCTTACTCCCTAAGGTGCTCACTCCGAATAAGATATAGATAAAAATATTCAATGTCTGCTCGGAGATAAGAGATGTCTGAGGATTGGGACTGATCACTACAACATCCTTCACATCAATATCAACAGCTGTGCCAGTGTAAATGATATAATAAAAAACCATCACTGATTTGCAATCGTGCAAAACGAACAATTTTATGCCGAATATGTGGCGTTTAGTTTTGATATATTACTTGGAGATAAGTGTTCCTTTGAACAACACAAGAGACTCAACGATAATTAGTTTCTGATATTGAACAAAATTGTCTTTCATTGCATCAAGAAAAAGATTCATAATATCATAGTTCGAATCTTCCAAAACCTATTAACGTTAACGAACGTAGTGTTATCAGCAAAATGTATAAACCTACTAATAATTGCATATCTATCCCGAGCCATGAACTTAAGTAAAGCGTAAGTTCTGATAAAATTATTTGGCCAATAATAATACAAGACTTTTTCACATGTGGCATCAACATAACCAATGCTAAAAAACCTTCTTATCTCGTATATCTACAAACATTATGCCATCTCTTCATTGTACAAGAAGGTGACGCAGGATATCTATCCTACATTAAAAGATGATATTTGTTCGTTTCAATCACAATATGATCTACAACATCTTCACTAAAATATGCTCCAACAAAAGCACTATCACTTTTAGATTCATCAAGCAACTGTGACAACACAATCTCTATACCGCTTGAACCATCATCAAAATTATATGAATTTGCACTGAAATCACTCATCTCTCTAACGAAAAATTCCATCACTTTGATTACATCACTATCATCATTATTATCATCACTGTTATCACTCTCAATGCAATTGACTGCTGGACGACGATGACGCAACAGGTGAACGCTCTCCTCCCCCTCTTCGTCCGTCTGCTTCTCCACCTAAAGCTCCTCCTCTTCCTCATCGCCGATAATGTCAACAACAGCAGGGATATCTGCCATTTCTCCCTCGAAATCACTATCAAAGTGATCTCCGGGAATATTGTCAAGTTCCTCTAGCAATAGTAACCATTCCTTTGCACGTAAAGGGCCAATATCCCGGTGCTTTTTAGTTGCAGACTCATGAATAGAGGGATTACTTTCACCCGAAGTTGACCCCATGTTTATACACGGTGGCCCTTAAGTAAGGTACATTTTTAAACCTATCATGGCTATAAAACTATAAATGGTAAAGAAATTTGGTTAATTCAGAATAAATGATGAGATTTCAAAGTTTTCTTACAGCGTTTCAAGTCCACCGACAATCACATTATATTGCCCAAAAATTCATAAAATCCACCTCCCAAAATAGATTGTTACGCAATGGAATAACGAGCAAAAATAGTGGAACTTTACTTCCGATGTTCTTGTTCGGTTACTGCCGTTCAGAGGAATCACAGGAATATTGATGGTCCTTCGAAGAAGTGCATAACAAAACATGTATTGAAATTTAGAGAAACTGGGACAACAGCAAACAGACAACGTTGTGGCAGGCCACGGACCATACGTACTGGTGCTTTAATTCAGCTTGTTGCAACGAGTGTTGCTGATCGGCTCAAAAATGTCAACTAGGAGACTTCAATTCAACTGAGAATGTCACGTACCTCACTGCAACGTATTTTGGTGAAATATCTAAAGTATCTTCCATATAAAATTCAATTAACTCAAGAACTCCATCCTACGGACTACCAGAAACGATTAGATTTTGCTAATAGATTTCTGCAGCTTGCAGAAAATGAAAACTGTGTAAAGAATTTAATAATGACTGATGAGGCACATTTTCACCTCAATGATTTTGTTAATAAGCAAAATTGCAGATTCTGGGCTTCAGAAAATCCAAAAAAATACATAAACCTCCACTTCACTCAACTGAAGTAACAGTATGGTAACAGTATTGGAAGTAACAGTATTGGACCATATTTTTTGAAGATGCTAATGGTGATGATATTTGTGTTATGGAAACCTGTATAGACAGATGATTCAAGAATATTTGATACCTGAATTGGAAATAATAACACAGATAATGTCTTTTTTTCAACAAGATGGAGCTACAACGCACACAACGAAAGAAACAATGCAAATGTTAAAAACAATTTTTCCAAACAGAATAATTTCTCGTTTTGCTGATATACCATGGCCGCCTCGATCTCCAGATCTAAGTGCTCCTGATTTCTTTCTCTGGGGATACTTAAAAGAAAATGTTTACATTGAAATGCCTGATACTTTACAACAATATTGAAACTAAACATATTTCCAGAGATCAACAACATTTCACCAGAGCCATTAAGGTAAGTAATGAACAGCCCGGAGAAAGAGCACGCCATTATTTGACTAATAATGGATGTCATTTAAAATATATTGTATTCCATAGTTAAGCGTATTTTATTGTTTCATTTAAAAATTTATATTAAAGTTAGAAATTTCTTCTTTCATTCTGAATTAACCAAATCTCTTCACCATTTTTAGTTTTATAGCTATAATGATTTTAAAAATGTACCTTTCTTATGGGCCACCTTGTAGTTATGACAACAAGGGTAGACTGACGTTACGGGGCACAGGCTGCACAACAGTCTCTCAGGCAGCGTGGTGGAATGTTACAAGCAGCTAGCACAGTACAGTAAAGAATAGTAGGAGTTCATGCGGGGGATGGCAATGACCATCCCTCCGAAATATCAACGTCATGATTTTCAGGCGGTGACGTTGCGATTTCGGCAGGTGCTCGGCTCTGATTGATCATCTTTTTGGGAGGCAGGACGCCAGGTGCCGATAAATGACACAAAAGAAATACTGAGAGGATGGAATATAACCTACGCCGCTAAGGTTATCTTTCCCTTACACACAGACCCTAAACCACTCAGCCGCTAAGTAGTTACTCTCTCTGAACGTTCAAATTATTTCAACCCTACTACAACGAAGAAGCCTGAGTGTCAAAATTAACAAGCTGTCTAATATTGTATATTCATAAACCTCACTTAATGATAACATTAATATAACAAACATATATGACTTTTCTGTTACGTAGTTTGAAAGAAAAATAATTGAAAAGTGACACGGAATTCAACTTGATGGACTAAAACTCCTTTCTGCATTACTCGATCCGGAAGATTATCCACTTCTCTGTAATGTGAAAATTAAATTTTTTGGTTTTAATTTATCGTATTCTCATAGCGAATATCACGACTAATGAAGTTATTTTTAGCACCTTATATTATGTATGAACTGTGTGCACTCAAAGCATCCCAGAGTATCCTAATCAATAGTATCATTGTGAGTATCAAAATGAAATTTCAATGGTAGGAGCGGAGCTATAAGAAAATTAAAAAGAAATATAAGATATTCATATCAATTTCTTTCGTTCATGTGCATTGTCTGTTTAATTCTATCGTTGTACTTTATTACATCTTGTAATTCTTATCTAAAGTGTCTTTATTTGTGCAGTAGCAAATGCACCGACCAGCATGAGACAATTGTTTCAAGATGTTTCCCATTGTTTTTTATTGCTTTGAAATAAGTATCAATTTGACAGCAGTGACCGTTCGCCAAACTCGTAAGCCAATAGGGTCACTTGTGTGCCATGATTGGTTGACTTGCGTGCACGTCACTGTGACGTCACATCATTTCATAATGTTCAGTCCCGACAATTTTCAAGTGCCCCTACTATTCTTTAATGTACTGTGGTTACTAGCGAGTGAGCCTATTGGAAACGTTTGGGACCGCATACGCCATCTATTGGGATCAAAATAAACTAAGGTGTCAATTGAGTGAGAATATGCGTGGGATGCGTCAATTGAGTGCATCCGTCAGTAAGTGATTATGTCATAGGGTACTTTTTGTGATTTGTGTACTCAAAAATACTGAATATACTACATCAGTAAAGTTTAATTTTCTTTTAAGCAGTGAGCCAAACTTGCGTCTTTGTTCGTTGTCACACTCTGACAGTAGTTGACACTTCAATTACCCTTGTTTGGGTCGCTCCTATGGTGCCATCTTTAGTTCATCTGTGTAGTTTCATGTGGTGGGCACGATAACGAAAAAATGTATCACGAAAACTGATTAATCGATGACGATAACCTTATTGAAAATAACAGGTAATCGATATCTGACGATAGAGTTACCACCCCGATAATGAATGTTATAACCGATACTTTTAAAATTTCGATTCCAGGGATAACAACATTGATATTTTACCTGAAAACATCGATAGATCTAAATTTTTATTTTAAACTCTATCATAGAGAAATCATACAAATCTTTGATAAAACATTGGGAATTGCTACATAAATCACAAAAAAATTCAAATTTAATGTTTATCCTTTCTCTTCACTAATGAATAGTGCTATTTTAAGTGGAATCACTCAATTTTTACAGCTGTAGTCCAGATCAGGTTCTGCAGCATTATCTACTTTATAAACATGGGCATGTCAAAGTTTTCATCAGACAGAGAGCTTATCTTTATTCAAGCTAAGGCTTGCCAAGCTAGCAACGGGGTGACTCGGCATCGCTGTGTTGTGCCTGTAGGGATCTGACTAATATCACTCTTCAGTCCCAACCCTAAGACATCTCTTATCTCCGAGCAGACATTGAATACCTTTATCCTACTCGGAGTGAGGGCCTGAGGGAGTAAGGAACCGTCGAGGAACCCAATAGGAGAAAAGGCAATTAAAGACAGGATGAGTTTAACAGTTTGTAATTAGACATTTGAATATGATAGTAGTTATTGTTTCTTTGTTGCGCACGTCTTGTCGGTAGGGCGCCGGGACATATAGAGTTGAAGCGCGTGGCGAGTTGGAGTACGTTTACTTCTTGTTAGTGCATATGTTGTTTGAGATCATCCTGTCCGTAGACAGGATAGCTGGTTTCTGCTTCCTTTGCTCTGCAGTCGGCTGTGTGTTGATTTCTGCAGACGATGAGAGTTTTTGGTGGAGATGTTGACTTTGGAAGCGCTTGGTGGAGAGTGTGTGACGCGGTCGGTCGGTCGGTACCAATAGGAAAGATTTGAGAGAGTTTGGCAAGGGGTGTACCTAAGTAAAGGGGTAAAACGGAAGGGGATACTAGGAGGGGAATAGAAATGAGCGCTCTGCGCACATGTATTGAGTGGTGAGGGTCTGTCGTTGGGGTTTGTTCTTGTAGGTGGTCTCTATAAAGAGTTGTTTTGTTACTGCCTAGAGGGTTAACGCCGAGCGTTGTCGCCTCATTATATAAGACGGTTGGCTGGCACTGCTGCCTGAGCGTGACCCCTCATTTGTTAATGACAGCTAGCCTCGCCTGGGATTCACTTCTTCTGTCTTGTTCTCTGATTGGTCGACGATAGCTTGCCTCGTCTGTGTTGTGTTCATATGTAGTGATTCACTACACACCTCAGGAAGAGGTCAATTAGGAATTTCTCCTTCTCCTCTGTTCCTTGGTTGGACTTGACTATTTTTGCCTTTCAACCTAGTGTGGCTCTTCCTAGGGCTAAACTGAAACTAGAAACTGAAGTTATCGACAATTGCTAGTTTGGAACCAAATGCATAGGGAATACGAATGAATCGATAATGTAGAAAAATATATTATATGTATATAGGATGACCAATAACCCGATATGGTTATCGCAATAAATTATCGCAATAGTTTATTCAACATCATGAGATTTTATACATTGGCTATCCCCATATTGGGCGATAAAATTATCGCATCGTATTTTTTCGATCCTGATGTTAAATAGATAAATAAACAAAAACACTTTATTCCGATATCTATGAATGCAGATATATATCGAACAATGTTCAATGGTACAATGAATCGGGTTTCAAATTTTAACGCTAACATGTTATGGCAAGTAGCGATACTATTGTAAATCCCTACGTGGTAGATATTCTACGCACAGTACAAAGGTGACATAATAGAGATGAAAATAATTATTTCATCGAGACACAGCTTGAAATTACAAATTGCAAAGCATATCCCAGACTACAACAAAGCGCTAACTTTAGAAAAATATGCATGCAAGATATGCTAAAAGTTGTGATTTCTAATTTACTGGTTGACCCGTGAATGTGAAGTGCTGATGATCCATGACGTGTAATTCTTATTACTATAACACATAAGTGATAAATTCATAGAATTAAAAAAAGTTGGATGTTACGCATACAATAACGACAATGATTTTCATATCTTAAATGAAAAATTGATATTATCAGCTATATAAGACTTTTGTCAAACGCTATTTTTACGTTGTCGTTGTTTTGGTGTGAGGTATGTTCGTCGAGGGAAGTGATACGATCGGCTTCGTAGATTGCAGATATGTTATTGAACACGATCAAAAACCAGGGCCAAGATCGAGAGTCACAATGAGGATCGAAAGCCAGACAGAGCAGGGAACTTGAGATCTGTAAACTGAAACCCGTCAGAGAGACTGAAAGAGCGAATAAAATTGCTTTTTAGTGAGTAACGGTTACGAGGAAACTGACGGGCACTTAGCCTATAGGCTCGTGGTTGACTAAAATCTTTTACGAGTATAAACAGGAGTTAGAATTTGAAGTCATGACCGCGATTTAATTTTTCCCTCCTAAATACTAGTTGCAAATGACGTGAGATGAGTATAAAAACAAACGCTAAAATATGACTAAAATTACTCATACTTTTAGTATCGAATCCAAGATCATTCTAAATTAATTACGATATTTCTGAGGCGCTACAGACTCTTAATTCTTTTTTCAAATGATATAGATAATATATAGTAAAACTTTCATATTCAATGTTTACCATGTTTCATTACTAAAAGTACTACCGTGAGAACTTGCAATCGAAACTGGAATGAATTGCAAAAAAGTAGGTAGTGTTTGGCAAAAATAACAAAACTTGGTGGTACATCAGTTATAGCTCAATTTAAGTGAGTTTTTCTGTAGGGGATTAAAAACAACATTATGGAAGACGGACTATCTGAGAATAGTTATGTGCAGAAAGCATGGCCTACAAATTTTCAAAACCACATCATTATGCATAAAAATTTACTTGAGAAAGTGATAACGTACATGGTCGTCATGATAAATGTATACCAGGTATATTTCGATGAAAAAGTAATTCTGAATGTTTCATCTATCAATGAGATTATATGTAGAACATACAAAACTACTAATTTACAAGTGATGGACGAAAAACAAAATCAAACGTTATTCCACTCCCTGATGACTTGTAAAGGCTGGTAGTGAACTACTATAAACGTCTAGAAGCCATAATTAATAATAAGGGCTATGCAACGAAGTATTACTGTATGTATATCATGAAATGTGCTGTAAACTATTGTTTACGTATTAATTATACATGTTTCTATATTTTTTTATTAAAGATTTATGGGTTTTAGATATATTATTAACCTTTTTATACTATTGTTTATATACAGTCCAATTTTTGTAATTGTACGTGATCTATAAATGTGTAATCTGGCTATTTAATCAACGTGTTGTATTAATTTTCCCCCCCCCACGGTGTCTATAATTCTCGCGTAAAACCTCTATGGATATCTTCCCAGGCACAGGCAATATCATAGCGCGACAACACTGGAGATTGAATGTCTAATAATCCAGTCTTTTCGTTAAGCATGTTCGTCAGAAGATGAAAAAGGTCAGGTAATTTTGATGCATACTCTCTCACCATGGGATTTGAAAGACACTTTGTGATCAACCAGACGCCTAATTTTTCTTTGCTTTATTACCGATTGGATTTGATCATTTCCTTATGTTAAAATTCATTTCGATAGCTTTCTCCTATAGTATCATTTGAATCATAAATGATACACTGTGTCTCGCTTGCATGGGATTTATGTTCATTGAGGTCGTATCATGATTTATATTTATTTAAAAAAACAATCTTTATTTCCAATCGAGTACACAGTACATAGACATTAGTACATTGGTTTTTCAAATTCTTAAGGTTAACATTCTAAGAGTAAGGGTGATGGTGAGCTCCATGCGACGATCCCGGGAGGTTGATGGGCGTCTTAGCGGGTTGAGTGCACGGCGCGGCTTACGAGCGAATAACTCGTGTCCATGACCGGGTTCGAACCCGCGGTCTTTCTACATGAAGCAGAGACCCGATACAGAACACGGGCCGCAGACCACTCGACCACGGTGGCTGAAATAAACAAATATCCAGATCAATGAAAACGTTCATTAAAAACGCTTTCAGTGATTGTTTTCGTGTTACGTAATTTGGTCAGACCACTTGCCATTAAAATTTACACATCTAAGGACCAACAAATTCTGTGTTTGGAAGCTTGGAAGGAAAATTATTGATCAAACTAAAAAACAGAAATGGCCCAATAATAGATAATTGGGAAGCCCGAAATCGTTTCGTAGGTGGACTGTGTGAGAGCGATTTGATAGATAGTTCTTAACACGTTAACCGCCATGCCTGATATCAGAGATTTGTCACTACCGCCACGACTTTACCATTTTACGACTTTATCATTTAACCTTCCGTAAATATTTTAAATTAATTTTTGAAAATAATTATTAAAAATTTGGAAATGTACCACCGGTGGTACATGCGGCGGTAAGTGAAATCCTCAAATGTACCACCGGTGGTACATGTGGCGGTTAACGTGTTAACCACTGAGTAGATTCCTAAGTTTGAGATCTTTCGTAAAACCCGTTTGTGCTTTACACTGTCGAAAGTTTTTGGAGAGATCAAACAGAACCAAAAGAGTGGCATTCATTTTGTCAATGTTATTATATATTTTTTCGGTGATGCTAAGTAGAGTATCATGAGTACCGGTATATTTCCTGCATGCATACTGATTTTGATGAAATAAGTTAGATTAGTTCAAATGCACTAAAAGTTGATTGAATGTTTATTTTTCTAGTACTTTGGTTGAGACTGGTAAAAGACTGATCGGCCTGTAATTTAATTCAGTATTGATGTCACCAGCGGTATACAACGATTTGATCATAGAACGTTTTCATTGATCTGGATATTTGTTTCAATGCACGTATGAATTATAAAGCAAATCATTAGTGCTGCAACACTGAAACTATCTTTGAAATTTTGAAGGCTTACATTTTCGTGCCCAACTGCCATTCTATTTTGAATAGGTCCATAATTGGATGTACAGGATGCATCGCCGGATTTGAAAGTGGATACAACTCCAACTTTTAGTACCTGAGTGTAAACGCCATATATATATATATATATATATATATATATATATATATATATATATATATATATATATATATATATATATATATATATATATATATATTTAAAAAACATTGATACAATTTTAACTAACGGTTCACCAATAGCCGATGCGTGTGTTGGCTGAATTTTACCTCATTTACTGACTAAGAATTACACAACTCCACGTAGTTCCTCAGGCTCTGTCGATGACAGAATAACAAGACACCCATGTTAAGGTCCAATCGAACACTCGAGTACAGTTGGTTATTGAGAGTTCATCCCCGATATGCTGAGCGATAGAGGTTAAATATTTGTTTGGATTTTTGAGATTTTCGTATGGTACTATATCGGCTTTATTGACACAGTAGAAATCAACATTTTCCGTTTCTTTGGAACAAATGCCCTTCAAAATATACCATGCTTTTTTATGAATATTTGTAAATAATTAGTAGTTGGTCCAAGTAATAAATTTGCCTAGTTCACTGAATGAAAAAAATTACGCGCTTCTGAAAGTTGGTTATGAATGGTCGCTTATAAGTCCACAGTTGAACAAACTATGAAATCTATATTTTTTCAATCAGATGATTCAAGTGTTAAATAAACGTTTTCGGTGTGTTTTACTCTAATCCAGCAAGATTCCGGAGGAAAACATTTTTAAATAGACTGTACCATATTGATATAAGACGAATATACCAGGGGGGCTGAAAAAACTGAACACACGATTAGATAAAAATCTTGATTATTTTGCAACTCCTATCCTGCATTGTAGCATATCATCCGAAAGCCTGTTAATTTGAACTTGAAAATGAAGTTTTGTTATTCTTGTGTACTGTAAAATGGCTCCCCAGTGAAATAAACGAATGAAAGTGTCTGCACTTTTTCGTGCTCGAATCAAAGTGAGTAAGATCGCAAATCTGGTCAGGGTGTCCAATACAACTGTCTACGAAATCAGATTGTCATGCAGTGGTCAAATGAGTGTTGTGGATCGAAACAGCTTGTGAGATGCCATTCAAAGCAGTCCCTTGACGTCCATGCGCCAACACACCAGGAAGCTCGGGGTTGGAGGGGCTACATTTCGAAGAGCAGTCTCAGTGCTATGAGCCAAGTCCCTTATCATTGTTGAGAGGCCGTTGCTCACGCCAACCTTCCGTGCCAAGTGTTTTGAACGTTACCAGAGGTTCATGAATGATCTCAAGTCTGTACCACCTGGTCGGGATGAGAAGACTTGGACAGTCGACCCGGCGAGAAACATTGAAGCCTGCACATTGAAGCCGAGGACTGCTGGGTTCCCCACCCAAACATCAACACAAAGCATCTTTCGACCGGGAGTGGATGACCATGAATACTGACTACGTTGTAAAGATCTGCAAAGCTTCAGGCACCATCTCGAGGCCATCATCGCTACGGGTGGCGGTTGTATTGAATAGATTCGAAGATTAAACCGGTACTTCTGTTGCCTGAAAATTTTGCTCACTTTGTTCAAGGAATTTATGTGGTACCCACTGCAGAATTTAGATTTAGGATTTGTTCAATTTTTTCGGCCCACCTGGTATGTTTCATCAGCATTATCACTAGTAAAATTTTATCATTATGATCAGGCATGATTGAGTTACGAAAGCTCTCACTATCTGCAATATTAGATAATTGGCGTTATTTTAGAGTTCTAGTTTACCACAGCACGCTCCTTAAAACGTTATGTTATGCAAATGGTCGGATATTCAATGGTCAACAATCCTTAAAAAGAATATACGATCATCAAAGTTATACCAAAAATGATCGAGAAAAAAGTAACGAAAATTTTCATACTGAAATGAAAGAATAGTGGATTTACTCGCATATGTTTTAAATTTTTTACACGCAAAAAAGTGGCAGGATTCTGTAGGTGAGTGAAAAACAACAACTTCAGCGGGTGAAAAACATTAACAATAAAATGTACACAAAATATTATATTATATGCATTAGGAAACTTAGCCATGATCTCTGCACTATAAATAGTATGGAACTCGTCTAGGTTTCCTGATGGTGAGTGGTGAACATTAGAAATTTGAAGAATACGAAAATTAGCGGTGATGTTGCACAAAAGAATCTCTACATTTTCACTCAAAAAGGTTTCCATCAATCATGTGAAATTTATGAACATTGCTAAGATATAGAGAGATCCCTATCCCGTGGCTATTCTCACGCACGCTTAAACTCCTATATCCCTTTAAATCGCACGTAAAGTCTTCCTTCTTACTGAATCATGGTTCAGTTACTGCTTCCAAAATGGTAACCTATTCGGAAGTGATACTAATTAAAAATAATTTTTACACATGGTCGTAATGTTGAGGGCTTTAATTATCAAATGAACAATTTCCTAACATTGATTCTTTCGCTACCCTACACGAAACATAGAGATTACGAAAGTTTGACTGGTGCATGATAGAAAAGAAATACTGATTTGTGTGCATGAATGAAGATTAGGGACAATGATTCAGTTATTTAAAATTAATGGGCTATTAGTATATTATTTCACTCTTATACAGTGTTCTGGTGATGCACTCTGCTGAGCAGAGGACCCACTGCCATGTCATGGTGGTGCAGCTGCCGAAAGGGTGCGCGGCTTCTTTGTTGCAGCCTGAAGATTTACTACATTAGTGATCAGAAGCAGATTAGTAGATACATTAGGTTTGCTGCACGTGTTTCTCTGAAGCAATAAGTCGGAAAAATTATTTGATTAATTATTATTCACCTGGTTCGCCTGGTAAAAAAGTCCATCTCTACCTTTTGTCAATTAATTATTTTTGACTAATTATTGTTGGTTAGTGGGTTTGATAGCTTGAAAAATGTTGCTCCTGGCAAATCTCCCAGAACAAGCCTTCCTGAAAAGTAGCAAGAGTTAAAGCCTTGAACTAGGAAAGAAGTTTGCTTACAAAATTCATTTTTTGGTTCGAATCAGTCTTCTGGGTCAATGCCTTCGAGATTAGAAAATTGATACGTCCCTTCTTAGCATGACAACGTAGCTCAAGGCTTCGTCTGAATGTAATCATATTTATCTCCGAGAGCTTTGGGTTGTTATTTACCAACCGCTACAACGATTGTAGTAGAAGGATCATCCAAATAGAATGTTAAGGTTCTTAATCATGGATGTGAATGTCATTTCTTCGGTCTGAGTTGAAAAAAAATAATTCCGTGCAATTGTTTTCTAATTCAAAATGCTTCTTTTGTGATGATTCAACTGTAGTCGGAAGCTAAGAAATGATTACTGCAATGAGGTGCCGTAACTGAACAACACCTACAATTGTTTTTTTCTTGATACCACAAGTAGGAACATGAGTACATGCAGCAACCGATGTCTTTTAGGAGGACGGATGGTTTAGTCCTCCCTGCAGAGTGATGGTTCAAAATAATGGCTGCTAACACTGGGAACAATTTTTGTTGCGTCATGTCAGACTGCTCTTTCTAACTAATTTTAGGGGTAGAATCCAAAACTGATCTCAATTTTTTTCTATTGCGTCAAGTTTGTGAACTATAGGATCCCCATTTTCCTAAAAAATATGAAACATACTCTACTTAATACATATGTACTTGTACGAGTATTATAAAAATTCTCATCCAAGAAAATACAATAAAGCATGAAAGAATCAGGTATAACTGTAATGTTTATTGAATACTGTTATAATTTTACAAATGATATGGCTGCGGAGATCCTAGTTGTGTGCAAGAAGTAAGGATGAAAATTTACTTTTATAACTCTTTCTGGAGTGCTCAACTTGATGACAATCGCTTTCGATGCTTCAACAATAGTCAGTCACCATTTTTACATCCTATCTACCTTAATAACTTTCTTTCATAAAATTTATATATGAAATCGTTCACTTTACTCGTTGCTAACAGCATCAAGATTTCCCGGAAAGCTGAAAAGATGACAATCCAGAAAATATAGTTTAATACTAAAATTTGCGATCAAGTGCCTTGTAGCTAGCTCTCTACTAGTCTGGGGTAATTTCTGTGTAACTATCTACACGTGAATAACTTCATTAGAAAACATTTAAACTCTGTACTTAGATGTTCAAGTTCATGGAGATGACCGGGCTTACCATTGATCCCTTCCAGAAATGCAAGCATTTTGAAGTGGCTGTCTGAAAGACAAACCCGAATAGCTGGATGCTTGGACCGATCAATGACAGGCTCTTCGAACCATTCCTTTATTTCATTTGAAGTATCTTTTTCTTGTTAGTGTACTCGTCATTTTTGGATAAACGGCAGAAAAATTTTGATCGGTCTCAGTTTCCGTGCTGCTACTCTCGGAAGATAAAGTAGCGATACTCCGGATTGTAATGCCATTTTTTAAAAAAAATTATTCAATTTTTCATCATTGTTTATCCACTTGAACTTGAAATGAGGATGCAATGCAGCAGCTAGCAAACAATGATCGTCCTTGATTGCTTGGTTATATCTTTTCCTGAGTCGACGATCAATGGCTATGCCAAAAGGGCCACACTGACAATTCTTTCTTTCTCACTTCCTTGAATGAGATCAGGCAAACTGTAATAGTTGTCATGATAGCTCCCACATAGGTTTTCTCCTCTTATTGCATTATATCTAGCACCAGAGCAACAAAGCTCATTACTTTTTCATATTCTTTTAAAGAGGTAATTTCTACAGGCTTGAAGCTTGGAACTTCAAAATTCTTGCAAATCATCTTTAAATCACTTTCTTTCTCATCTAAAACTTTATTTAAACGACATACATTACCATAGAAGGAGTTCTATCTCGTAGCTCCTTGGATAATAAATTGTTGACAGCCTAGGTAATAATATCGGAGGTTTGACGATTTTAGATTTTTTTATATATGCAACATACAGTGGTCCTTCCGGCTTTTTCCAATGATGTCCTCACATTTGAATATCTTTTCAATCTTTCCAGTAAGGGTACATCGACTCGCGAAGAATTTATTGTCCGATGACTATTCCATCATATCGATGAAAAAACGTTCAACAATTTTCAGTGACAAGACATTATCGATGAAGAATTTTATGATTTTGTTTCCTAAGGATTTGTTGCAAGCATTGAGGGAAACATGTGTATTTAAGACTCATTGTCTACGGCATCTTCAAATGCTTGCATCATTTTCTAAGAACATTTCTCTCATTCTGATTATCACCATAATTGCGTTCATCAGACAGATTGCTTCTTCTCTTGAAATGATCTTCTCTTCCTTTTTTCTCGTGCACATTAAAACATCTGTTAAATAAATTTAGGATTAAAATCGAGTCAGGAAAAGTAACTAAACATATATATTTGACGATTTGCCCTAAATAGTTACTGGTTATTTCATATTCTTTACACTAATTTCATTAATGTAATCATTAAGCAACATGGGTTAATAGATCATAACCCTCGTATCGTGTTTTTATCCTCCATAAGCGATAAATACGAATTTTAATGACCTCTTCATGAATGCTCGAGACATGTTTTCGCCGACTCTAGAGAGATTTTTTTGTAACTTGTAGGATTTCGTCATCAGCAACACTAACCACATTCGATCGTCATACTACCATTATCATTGCAAGTGCTGACGTACTCGAAAAAATTATACAAGTAAAGCCAGGGATTTTGTGGTGAATCACATTGACTGCAGAAAATTCATCAGCAGCATCGCTTGTGCAGGAGTGACCAGCCACAGTACAGTAAAGAATAGTAAGATCACTTGCAAATTAGCAGAATTTTGACGTCATGGAATTTTGTGAGGGGTGAGGGGGGTCTCAGTGACGTACACGCGTCAACCAATCATGGCGCACAAGTGGTGCGCCATGTGTAAGTCAACCAATCATTGGCTCACAAGTCAGGCCAACGGGCACTTCGTCAAATTTATGCTGATTTCAAAGCAATAAAAAAATGTGAAACATCTTGAAACAATGGTCTAATGCTGGTGTGTCGCATTCGCTACTAAATAAATACATATAATTTAGATAAGAATTACGAGATGTAATAGAGTGTGGTGACAGTAGTGATGTGTAATGATAGTAGAGATAAATCATAGTGATATGGAATGATGTGTTAACGTGTAAGGATGTGTGTGATGTGTTATAAGGAAGTAGGAAGGTGTACAGGTATGCGGGGAGTGCGAGCAGTTGGGCCTCAGACTCATTAAAAGCCAACGGCCATCGAGCAGCAGAATACAAACAAAACAAGCAACGTAAGCAAGCCTGAGCAACGGACGCCCAGCAGGTGAAATATGTCCTATGAGAGCCTCGAAAAGTGGGAAACATTGAAGAGACTAACGGTCAAAACTGCAAACGGACACAAGCAAGACCAACTGTGAAAGGAGGGGCTAAAAGTTAGGAGGCGTGTTTCTAGAAAACACCAACGGAATATACATAAGCAGCAGTCAGGAAACCAACACGGTCAGAATAGCAAGGCGATAAGTGTGAACGACAGTGCTAGGAGCGACGATGATTCTACTGCAGGGGTCTACAAGCTGGGGGAGCGAACGACTTCGAGGAGGCAACAAGCAAAAGACAGACACAGCGGTGGGAGGTGAGATTACATCTGGTATAGGAAACAGGAATAAACTTAATAAGGCACCTTTATCAAGTCATAAGCATAGTAGGGCAGCTCTATCAAGGCATGCACTTATGGAGGACTTTTCTCTCATTTTAGGGAGGGACCTACGTAAGCTACGGGACATACGGGACCTACGTAAACTACGGGACATACGGGACCTACGTAAACTACGGGACATACGGGACCTACGTAACCTGAGGGATCTACGGGAAGTACGGAACCTACGGAACCTGCGGAATATACGGGATTTACAGAATCTACGGGATCAGCCAGGATCAGGATCGGGATCAGAATCTAACGGAAGCTGTAGGAATCTATCGGGATATCTACATCTAGTACGACTACTACTTGTAGGAGCAATTGGAACCTTGGAAAAGTGCACATGAACTTGGGAAAGTTTCACCAGCAATTAATTTGGAGCTGCTCGGGGTTTCAGCATCAACTTGGATTTAATGTCTACGTGATTGCTTCAGAATATCGTCAACAGGAATCAAGTGGAAATATTAATTAATACAACTTTACCTTGGGCCCTGTAAACCCAGCGGAGGCTGGAAACCAGCGAGAGGAGCCTGCACATGCATAGTGTAAACGATAGGTGTGCTGTGCGGCGTGTAGGGCTACTGAGCGTGTGTGCGCATAGTGTGTGCGTCCGTACGGCGAAAATATAAAAACTGAATTCCCAATGATGATAATTTTGTTATTAAACTGGTTGATGAAACTGCAGTGATCATTAGGTCAGGAGTATAGTTAATTAGAATTAACAGTGAGGTTAAGTGACAGGATTGGAGTGTTTTTCAGTAAAATTTATCGTGTCCGCGTGTATTTAGGATGTATTGTTAGATAGAGCAGTGTTTCAACTCAGCAACCACTCGGCATTGTGTGATTTAAATAATTATTGTGAGTGGAATTAATCGATTTGAGGAGGTAAAATTACTTTGATTGATAACAAATTTTCGTGGTTTTCATGTGTTTTTCCGTGTGTTTTTCCAGTAAATGTTAAGCTTATTAATTGTGTCTATACCCTCCTTGTGTTGGCCTCACTAATGCATAATATAGTATTCATGTCAGGGGGTTTGGATTCCTCCAATTTGCGACGTCTCTCTCTCGGTATATGAAAATTGATTGCATTCAATTAACGTAAAATGTGTGTGTGATGCATTCATCTTGTAAGAATTCAATTAATACTCGTAATTATTATGAATTCATCCGGTGTCATGAAGAGAGAGAGAGCACGTATCGCCACAGAGTGTAAAGATAGAATTAAACAAACAATGCACATAAGCATAAAAATTATTAAGAATATCTTGTTTTTCTCTTTAATTTGATTGTAGCTCCGCTTCTACCATTGAAATTCCATTTTCATACCCACAATGATATATACTATTGAATAAAATACTCTGGGATGCTCTGAGTGCACTCAGTTCATACATAATAGAAGATGCAAAAATAACTTCATCAATCTTGATATTTGCTATGAGAATACGATAAATTAAGACCAAAAAATTATAATTTTCATATTACAGAGAAGTTATAATTTTCTAGATCGAGTAACACATAATAAGTTTCAGTCCAACAAGTTGAATTCTGTCATTTTTCTATTATGTTCTTTCAAACTACGTAACAGAAAAGTCATATGTTCTTGTTTTATTAATGTTATTATTAAGTGAGGTTCATGAATACAATATTAGACGGGATTGTTAATTTTGACAATAAACATCCCAGGCCCACTTCGTTGTGCTAGTGTTAAAATGGTTTAAACGTGGATTGAAACTATAGCGCTCGTGGCCGAGTGGTTAAAGGATTGTAAGTAAAGTTTCGGTTATCTAAATGTCGAAGGTTCTACTCCAGCCGTGCGCGTTTATTTTTCTATCATCTCGGCATTCGAAGCCCCGCCCCTTCAAAAACTTACCAATCACCGCATAGTCTCAATTTACGTCATGGATGACGGCACCGCCTGATAACCGTCGTTTGGGTGGTCATTGCCAATCCCCCCATGTGATCTTACTTCTCTTTACTGCACTGTGGACCAGCCGTTACAGGTGTATTCAATATACATTTAGTCTTACTAACAAATCGATCCATCTTTCTGTTAGCAAATGAAACTTTATAATAAATCTGTAAAAATATTCTCTGAAAAGTGTACATGGATAGAGTATTAATAGTACTGATTATATATTTCTATGGAGCTCGAAAGCATTTAAGTTCACTTTGCAGACAGCACCTATACTAAACACACCTAGAGGATGGCTAGATTGACCTGGCGCTGGCAAAGCGGCTGCAGCTGCACGATGGGGTGGTTTAGGGGTGTGACAATTATTTTTTTCAGTTTTCACTTTTCAAAGTTGCGGTTGGGACTTCTTGTAGAATTTGTTTGAAATAATAACTCAGAAAAAAAATTCACAACTTTTCAAAATTAGTTACGACGCAATTACCACTTAAACCAAAAAAGTTTCGACCGCAGTTGCGACCGTAATTAATTGCCGATTGATTTCAAGCTCTTTTAACCATTCATTTATCTCATTTGAAGTCTCTTTTTTTGTTAGTGTATTCATCATTTTTGGATGGAGAGTAGAAGAAATCCCCTTCTGTCTCAGTCTCTGTGCTGATACTGTCAGACCACATGGTAGCGATACTCATGATTTATAAGGTCATTTTTATTGATGTTTAGTTCGATTCAAAAGGTTGATTCAAATGATTGTTCCTTTTTATTTATTATTTTTTTTAAATATTTTTTCAACTTACGCTTCTCAGAGTTACGGTCGAGACTTGAGGTTAAATTTGCTCGAAATAGTTGCGCCACTACCCAATTCACAAATCTTCAAAAATAGTCGCGACGCAATCACAACAACAGCTAAAGGAATTACAATTGCAATTGCAGCTGCAATTAATTGCTGGTCAAATGCACAACACAGCCAGTTTCATCCCACAACACTAAATGTGAAAACAGGTGCTGAAATTTAGACTGAGGTTGTTTCGTTGACCGGTTCTTGAACAGCCAGCAACGTGCTGTTTATCGTTCGAGCTGCTTCCGATGTCCGGGCCTCTTCGTGGTGGAAGTATCCCGCCTCGGTGGGCCAAGCACGGCCGAGACCCTCCTGGCGGTCTCTGAGGTTCAGGTGCCCCTCTCTCCGCTGCTGCCGTTTTTTCGGACTGGCGGCGTCGCCAATTTGAGTGGCGCCGCTGCCCCCTCTCCCACCCTGACCCATCCACCACCGAGTCTCTCCTGTTGAGGGGCGGTGTCCACCCAAACCCTGGCCCCGGAGCTCACGTCCCCATGCCTTTCCCTGCTTTGTGTGCTCTTGCTGGGTCAGTGAAAGGGGAGTCTCATTCCTGTGCACCTCCTGCCATCACTGGGTTCATCGGCGTTGCTCTCATCTCGCTTCGGTTACTACCTACACTCCTCCCTGGTCTTGCCCGTCCTGCTCTGATCTGTCCCAGGCCTCTATCCCACAGAGAGCCAGAGACCCCTTTTCCCCTAGGTCACCTCCTCAACACCCACAACATCACCTGTCCCCCTCTCCTCCCGACTCTTTCCCCCTACTCCAATATAACTGCAACGGTCTCCAGCATTGTTCTTCTGAACTTACCCATTTCATGGCCACTCACTCCGTCCTCATAGCTGCTATCCAGGAAATAAAACTCTCGCTCTCCTCGAAACCTCGGCCTTTACCCACCTATTCCTTCGTCCGTCGTGACAGACCGCCGGGCAGGCGGGCTGGCGGCGGCGGCCTGGCTTTTCTCATTCAACACTCCATCTCTTACTCCTTACACCCCTCCGATCATCTCTTCCCAGGTGATGATATAATAGAACATCTAGCAATCACTATCACATTTGATAATAGCCACTACAGGCTCTAAAACATTTACATACCGCCTCCAACCTCTTGCCCTCCTGCTTACTCCCCCAACATTTCCCACCTCTTCGACCATCAAACAGACCTGAATATAATCATAATGGGCGATTTTAACGCTCATAACCCAGCGTAGTTTTCATTTACAAACGACGACAGAGCTGCAGCGCGGGGCATCAATATAACCAGTGCTATTGAGTCCAGCCTCCTCTGCTTTTTAAATCAAGATTCCCCCACCCCCCTACCTTCCAACGGAAATCTTTCCTTCCCCGATCTCACCATCGCCAGCCCACATCTAGCCTTAGAAACCTCCTGGACACCCCTCACTCGCCTGAACTCTGACCATCTCCCCATAGCAATTACCCTCTCCACCAACCAACCCCCCAACAACCTCCCTGCAGGATTTTCACCAACTTTCACAAAGCAAATTGGGAAGTCTTCACTACTCGTACTGAAGAGATCTTCCGTAATGCTCCACTACCCTCCCCTTGCACACAAGAGGAGGCTTTCATCCGTCACATCCTCTAAACTACTGCCAATCGCTTCATCCCCAGGGGCTGCAGGAAAGATTTCATCCCGAATCTTCCCCCCTCTGCTCTCTCTCTCATCAACCAACGAGACGTACTTCGCTCCACCAATCCCAATGACCCTTCTCTCCCCGACCTCAACACCGACATCACCTCGGCCATCTCAAGTCACTCCCGCAAGACCTGGATTGACAAAGTCCAGTCCCATAGCCTACAACAAAACCCCTCCTAATTTTGCTCCCTCCTTAAATCCCTCTCTGGCAAGTCCAATCCCCCCAACCAGCCCATTACTTTCGGCAACCGAGTCACCACCTCTAACCCCATTATAGCTCAATCCTTCTGCCGCCAATTCACTATCGTCCCTCACTTTCGACATAACAAATCATCCCCCAAGATCTTCAGATCTATCCACAAACTCCACCCCTTAAACCGATCTTTCCTTCTTTTCACTGCCGACCAAACGAGGGAGGACATCAAAAAGACCGGCACTTCCACCGCAGCCGGTCCTGACAACCTCACCATACTACACATCCGCCACCTCGGCCCCTCAGGTATACCCTATCTCACCACCACCTTCAACCTCTCCCTCTCCCATGCCACTATCACTTTCATTTGGAAAACAGCTATCATCATCACCATCCCTAAGTCTGGCAAGCCACCTTCTCTCAGCTCTTCCTACCGCCCCATATCACTCCTCTGTCCTGCCGTCAAAGTGCTGGAACGTTTGCTCCTGCCCCACCTGACGGCAGCCATCCCTCTCCCAGATTCCCAACACGGCTTTCGCCCCCTTCACTCAACCACCTCTGCCCTACTTCCCCTAAGTCACACTATAGTTCTTGGTTTCAACCAGCACCGCCCTCCCCTCTGCACAATAATCATGGCCATAGAGTTCTCCAAAGATTTTGACACCGTCCCCCACCCCCAACTCATCTCCCAAATCTCCCCTCACTACTCCTCAACCACCACATAGTCCGCTGGCTGCTCAGCTACCTTAAAGGCAGATCAGCCAAATGCTCCTACCACCACCACCTCTCCTCCTCCAGACCTGTCCTAGTGGGCATCCCTCAGGTTTTTGTTATATCCTCAGCAATTTTCAACCTATTTGTCTCCGACTACCCTCTTACTGCACCTCTCATCACTTCATACGCTGACGATTTTACAGCACTAGCAACAACAACCAAAATCCCTGATGCCTCCGCCATCCTCTCCAACAAAAGGGCCTCACAGTATCAATAGCCAAATCCCAATCCTCTATCTTCACTCCTGACCCCCACCAGTCCCGCACCAACCCTCACGTCACCTGGGAGGGGACAGACCTAACACACTGTCGGTCCCCCAAACCCAAAATCTTGGGAATTACCTTTGACCCCCACTTCACGGGCCCGGTCTAGGTTAAACATCCTAAAAGTCCTTGCTGGTTCCTCCTGGGGCCAGCCAAATAGAAACCATCATTCTCACATACCAGGCCCTCATCAACTCAATAGTCACCTACGCAGCTCCCATCTGGTTCCCCAACGCCTCCCCCTCAACTATAATAAAACTCCAAACAATCCAGAACGCCGCCCTTCGAATAGCCTCCGGATCCCACAAAATGGCTTCCACCTCGCACCTTCATATGGAGACGGGGGTGCTTCCTGTAGCCGACCACCTCTCCCTCCTTTGCTCCCAGTACCTCCTCAGCTCCCTTTGCCCTCACCACCACAACTACCTCGCAGTCACCCAACCCTCCGGCCCTCATAATATGAATCATACCCTCAAATCCCGCTTTCTACCCTCAATAGCTCACCTTCTATCTCCAAACGGGGACTGCTTCTCCTCCATCTATAGGCAATCCTTAAACTCCCTGCACTCCTCAGCAGTTCAGCAGGTCATCTCTGCAGCGGGCTCTAACAGGGTCCTCCAACTGTCTCCTCCACTCATTTCTGAAAAAGAGCTATCCCTTCCCAGATCCACCCGCACTCTCCTCCCCCAACTCCGATCGGGCCACAGCAGAGCCCTGAACTCGTACCAGGCCCGAATAGGAGTAGTGCCGGACCCCACATGTCCTACCTGCGGCGCCACGGACCAGAGCACCAGCCACCTCTTCAGGTACCCCAGCACCCCCACCACCTTACTCCTCTGGACCTCTGGCTGGACCCGGTGTCCACGGCAAGCTTCCTCTCCAGCATCCGTTCACTCTCAAACTGCTTCCCTCCTCCTATCCGCCCCCCAAGCGAGCCTCCGCCGCACCCCTGGGTCTCCCTGGATTACCCGCTAGGCAAACAATAACATCGTCCGAGCTGATATAAGGACCACTAAAACCCATCTTACTACAGTAAAACATATTAAAGGGAACAGTGAAATTTTGAATAACACACATAAGAGTCCAAAGAGCGATAAAATGAAAATTCAAAATCATGTAGTATCTAAAACCTGTTGCACACTGTTCGACGTTTGTAAATTAAATTGCCTGTAAGATTCTTGATTGCATTGTCTTGAGTAGAGCCGATGAAGAAGAGTCGTTATTTGTTGATTGCTACAACGCTCAGCCTCACAAGATATGTATTTCAATCTGCCTGTTGACGTTAAGCATTTTTCTTCCGATAACACCATGATATTTTCTCCGTATAATAAAGGCATATGCATCGCTGTCCGTCTGAGTTTATGGCTTCGTTAAGTAGTCTTGTTCGGACACTCATAGAGTAAGGCTTTGCTATCCTGTTTTACTTTGTAAAAAGAAGAAACGACACAAACAACTTGTTTGTATGATTTATCTACACATCTAATGAATATAATATTTGAATCATAACCCTAACAGGCTATGGGCCCATTGATATTAATCGGCCTTTTTTGGTCTATGTGTTGATCACCTTCATTCACCCTGATGGTAGTCCTGATTGCAAAAAGATATCTATAGTTTTATTTGAAATGGATGAGAGACTAATAGAACCTCGTCACGCTGCAGTTTTGTAGATAATGACAGTAATTCTGCCTGGTAATCCTAAGTCAAAAAGAATCTGAAACCTTCACAAAATAAGACATTCAAGTTTACATATCAACACTGATGGAGCTAGTAAGCACAGTAGTTAATTTGTTTGCAGAAATGAGTTTGAGACATATTCTGAAATGACGAAATTTGTCTTCCATCTGAGCCTGATTAGAAGCTGCTAGATTTTGATATTGAAACTACAGTGGTTAAAAAAGTTTATGAGAAACAGAAAAACATATTATAAAGTCTTATATTTTTATCGATAGAATATTGATGTAAGATGATAGTAAGATGCTTAAAGTTTATTCACGACGCGATTCTACAAAATGAAAATGATGTCAAAATCTTCCTTACCATTTTAAAGTTGATATTGAACAATTAATTGAAGCTTTGTTCAAATCGTTTAAGAGTGTTTACGAGAAGGCAGTTTTTCTGTCCTAAAATTGTACTTCCGGATTAGAAATGAGCTGTTCGTCGTTTGTCGGGTGCATACTGATAAAAAAAGCCCGAACGTGACTGACGACCAAGATCCAGACCTAAGCCAAAAAACAGGAGTAAGAGCGTGACCGAGACATGCACCACGACATACGATGAGCAATTAAAAAACATGAGAATATTGCAACAACAAAAACTAGATGAGAGATGAGAGACTAATATTTTACGCGTGGAAGCGCAAAAATGAATTTACCCAAGATAATTACTGTTTCGATTAGACAATTAAAATGCATGATTTTTGGTTGTTCAACATTCAAAAGAATACGACACACACATTACCTGACTGCTAACGATGTGTACGTCGAGTGTTATCGAACCTCAGTTGCTGATAACACTGCCCAGCAAATTTTAACTTTGCCTCCCTTACTTCAGGAAATCGTATGGCAATAACTAATTTTGATGTGCTAATTTCAAACCTGCGTTCATATTTGTTCAAGAACGAAAGGTTCCTGATTTATATATACCTTGTAGGCCGAAAAAAAATCTGAACAAATCCCAAACCTAAATTCTGTCCTAAATACCTCATAAACTCTTTGACCAACGTGAGCAAAATTCTCAGGCAATAAAAATACCGGTATAATCCAACTATTTTCGATATAATTGCCATCCGCAGTGATGATGGTCTTAAAACGGCGGCGCCTGAAAGTTTGGCTGTTCTTCACAAGGTCGTCCATGTTCATTGTCATTCACTCCCAGTCAATAGGTGCTTTAGGATGGTAATGTTTGGGTGGCGAACGTTACAGACCTTGTCTTTAATTTGCAGGCCTCAAAGTTTCTCACCGCGTCGACTGTCCAAGTTTTCTTATTTGAGAAGACGATCACGTGACCAGGTGGAGCAGACTTGAGATCATTCATGAGCTTCTGGTAGCGTTCAAGATGCTTGACGCCGATGTCTGGCGGGAGCAGCAGAGTCTCAACAATGATACGGAACTTGCCTCCCAGCTTTGCCACTGCTCTTTCAACTCTGACCGCTCCAACCCTGAGTCTCCTGGTGTGTTGGCGCATGGACGTCAAGAGACTGCTTTGAATGGCACATCACCAGCTGTTTCGATCCAACAATACTCGTTCGACCACTGTCAACACATCTGATTGCGTATACGGTTGTACGGGACACGCCGACCAGATTAATGACCTCACTCACTTTGATTCCCATGTGAAGAAGTGCAGACACCTCCACTCCTTTATCTCACTGTAAAGGCATTTTACAGCACACAACACTAACAAAACTTCATATTCGAGGTCAAATTAAGAGGTTTTTGAACGGCAAGGCAGAATAAGAGTTGCCCAACAATCAAGATCTTTAATTAAAGGTGTGTTCATTTTTTTCGGGCCCCCCGGTATATACATACATATATATTATTTATTAAGAGTATAAAAAATGAAAACGTTTCTAGAGAAAGGGTTGGAATCGATGCACCCTATTCGGCATTATGTACATACTCTGTGCTCACCCAGACAAGATATTTATTGCATATAGAAGGTAGTACTTATCGAACTATCTCTTGAGGAATAAAAGAGTCTCCTGCTATTGTGCTTGTGAGTAGATATAGGGTCTTTCCGCTGTTGGAACCAACAGCAATCATCCATCATGTTCTCAGTGATGCGTACTTGATACCTGCTGCACATCCTTGCAGTATCTTGGTGGAAGATTTCACCATGTTCATCACTGATATCACCCATAAAATTTAGATAAAATCTAGATGTGTCCCATGTTGCCGACTCGAGTGGAGTCGGTTGATTATTGAATTACCTGTCACGAATCAATTGCCTGATCTCCGGTCCAACAAAAAGTCCTGCTCTAAGTCTTGCATCAGTTTTCTTTTCACAAAATTTCTGTTAGAAATAAAGGTATCCACCAGAATCATGCGGCATTGCTTTAACAAAATTCTTAATAAGGTCAAGCAAAATTTTATGGGGAGGAAGATAGATCTACTGTCGATGTACCAAAAGCATGCGCTGCACACTGTATGGGCCAATTGTTTGTTATTCTCTTTCGTGAAACTTTTTGACAAGAAAGGGAATCCAGTCGTTACGGCTGTCCGATGGACATAAAAAAACATATATTCTGTATATCGTAGGTGTCATTCAAGAAATAAAGAAATTACGTTGATATCACTGCAAGTATTCCATTTATGATACAGGTAATGAACACCATCCAAAATAAACTTCATTGAGTCATACATATGTCTCCATCATCCCAAAACATGTGGAATCGTAGGTTTTAAGTTGTGATTGTGTAGCAATACAGATTTCAGGCTAGTAGTGCTTGCATCGATGAATAGTATCTATTCACTAGGTAAATGGTTGTTTCGTAGTTGACTAATGAGACTATTTACATCATTAGAGAAACAAGCACCATCTTCTTTTTTAGAGAAGGCACCTAAGGCTGCATGACACTTACGAAATATTTATATTTTTGTTCTGTGTTCTAGAAAATTTCATTCATGGGGTCTGAAACCCAACCACTCTGTATTCGTTTTTAACAATGATAAATTCCTCACCAGATCGTCCAATCTCTTTTGATTTATCAAGTGGATCCTCTTCGTCAGACTCTTATACATATATTTAATCATAACTGCTATTTTCCTCATCAGGCGACGAATCATCTTCTGTAACTGCACTAGTTGATGGAGGAACTGGGTTTGGTATCTCTACAATAAGGTGGGCTGGTTTTATAAATGACTCACAATCTAGATCAGTGGTTCCCAACCTTTTTCAGCTTGTTACCCAATTTAGCATGCCACATTAAGCATGTTACCCCTTTCACAAAATTTGGTCAACATTGATATATATGGCTAAACTAAAACACTAGAGATAATTTCTTTTATTTATTGTATTAGTACATTTTGCATCTCTAATGACTTACCAAAGATGTCAAGAGCATCAGTGAGATGGTTGGAGTTGCATATTTGAAGCTAGTTGAGGAATTCTTGGCTTCGTGGTTGAAAGTGCCAGCCTGGCATCGTTTGCAACATTCAAACGAGTCATCTTTTTTGTTTTTATGCCCAGCACAGTTGAGAACCCCTTCTCGCACAGATACGTTGTTGAGAATGATACCAACAACTTCAAGGCTCTCTTGGACAGAGTTAGCGAGTCGGCTAGTCGTGAAATCCAAAAGGAATCTGCATTTTGGTTATGCAATTCGATTTTCAAGGCTTCATTGGCTCGTATTGTGATCCACTCCTCCTTTGCAGGGAAATCATTATCACGAATGGCCTCATCAGGTACAGAGAAGGGATGAATGATCCACTGAAGACTGGCTGTTTCTTGGTCACTCTCTGGAAAGTAGTGATGCATGCTTGTTTCAAGCCCCTTCAAATGGTCGCTCATCTCTTTGTTGATGGTCTGTAGAAGAGATCCAGTATCATGACTATTCTCCTCAATAAACTGGTGTAGGGTGGGGAACTGGGCGATCACTCCTTTCTCCAAACGCCGAATCCAGAGTCTCAGTTTCCCCAGAAATGTAGCCACAGTGTGATGGGCATCAATGACAGTCGTGTTTCGGCCCTGGAGTTGCAGATTACCACTGTTCAGCTCCGCAAATATGTCAGCCAAGTAACAAAGTCGAGCAAGCCACTCCTTATCAGTGAACTTGGTAGCAAAAGGAGATCCTTTTTGTTCCAGGAATTCTTGAATAGGCTTTCGGAGCTCAATGACACGATGTATAACCTTGCCTCGTGACAACCAGCGAACATCGGTGTGGTAGAGCAGAACTTCATACTTTTCTCCCATTTCCTTGCACAGCTCCTTGAATATGCGCGAATTCACATCCCTTGACTTGATGAAGTTGACGATTTTCAACACATCTTCAAACACTAACTTCAGATTACCAGGCAGGCTTTTCGATCCAAGAGAGTACCGATGAATGATGCAATGATCTACGGAAATTTCTGGATTGACAGCTTGTATGAAGCCCCGTAATCCACAATGACCACCCATCATTGCTGGTGCTCCATCGACGGAGACCTGGATTAAAAAGAAAAAAATTATTATAGAATTGTGCACATAAGATAAGTGCACAATTGTGTGTTCCTATAGCCTCGGTTGGAACCATAACACGTAAGTGGAAATGCCGGAATACGACTCTCAGCAATCCTCAAACTGGCCGTCCACGGAAGATTAACGACCGTACTACTCGAAAATTTGTCTGAACAGTAGTGCAGAGGCCTCAAACTACTTGTGAAAAATTGAAGGATCATCTCAGGGCATCTGGGGTCGAAGCCAGCAAACACACGATCAGCAGGGTATAACGCCGTGAAGATCTTCGCTCCTGCACCCTCGTAGGACACCTTTTCTCCAGAAACGTCAAGTCAAGGCCAGGCTGAAGTATTCCAACGACCATTTGGACAAGCCAATAGTTTTTTAAAATTTAATACTGTGGTCAGATGAAACCAAAATCTAACTATTTGCTAGAAACAGCACAAACCATGTTTAGAGGCAACAAAACGAAGAGTATAAACCAAAGTGCACCATATCCACTGATAAGTTTGAAGGCGGCTCAATCATGGTGTGGGGATGTTTCAGCTCATCAGGGGTAGGTAAACTTCACATCATTGAAGGAACCATGAATCGCAAGAAATGTCATGAAATATTGGAAGAGCAACTCCTACCTTCAGCTCGTTTTTTAAAATTGAAACGTCGATGGAAATTCTAACATGATAACGATCCAAAGCATACCAGAAATGAAACCAAAGAATGGTTGAGGATGAAGAAGATAGACATTTTAGAATGGCCAAGTCAATTCCTGGACATGAATCCGATCGAAAACTTGTGGAGGGAATTGATATTGAAGATTCAAAAGAGAGGTCCCAACAACATCGCTGAACTCGAAGAAACTTGCATTTAAGTATGGAATAAGATTACGCTCGAAACTTGTAAAAGGCTGCTAGTGAACTACTATATACGTCTCGAAGCCATAATTCATAATAATGGCTATGCAATGAAGTATCAATGTATGCATATCTTGATTTGTGATGTGAACTTTTGTTTACGTATTTATTATACATGTTCCTATATTTTTCTATTAAGTATTTTGTTGTAATATTTAATAGAAATATTAAATGGGGTTTAGATATATTATTAACATTTTTATACCACTGTTTATATATATTCTAATTTTCGTAATTTTACGTGGTTTACAAATGTCCAATCTGGTAATTTAATCAACGTGTTGTATTAGTTTGCCCCCAATTGTATAACAAAAGTTTTCCGGGCTATGCAAACATTCACGCCAACTCAAATTTTCGAATTTGTTTGCACATATCCGGGTATATACTTTCTGTTACTACAAATTAACTGAGACATAAATCAGTGTAAAACAATCAATCATTTTATGTAACACCGTTTTAACACTACAACTATAACACCACTACTAAGATGGCTAAATCTACTGACGTGAACACAGGAACTAAACGTACACTGCTGCAGCTGAAGCAACACTGCAAATATGCAGCACTAAAAAATATGCTAATAACTCAGGAACCTGATATTATAGAACAATTCTGATAATATGATTGGAATAAGCATACTCGGTTTACTATGAATAAAACTCTATTACACGAGTGGAAAAAAATTGTTCACTAGTGTGATACGTAGTGAGACGATATGGAATTATATGTATCTTTATTCAATTGATTAATATAGAAATGCAAATGTTTTGCCCAGTTTTGATTGTACAATGATTCATTGGCGATGAGTTCATTTTTCTCTCATAATTCACGTAATCTTGGTTTCAATGCATGGTGTTTCTGCATGCTGTATTTCCGTTATATTTCAAATAATACATGTAAATGACACAATTAATTAAATGCAAGAAAACACAACATGATCGCACTTGCAAGGACTCCAATCCCCCGAACATTGAAATTATAGAAGGTTACAAATTTTTTCAATGGCAGTAGTGAGAGGGATAAATAATACACACAGAAAATTTAATACCTATTATTTTAATAATCACGGAATGGGAAGTGTGAGACATCTACCACATTTAGCAGATGAACCACAAATGTTTTACACCCTATTGAACAAATTAATTGCTCTCCTAACATTTGAATAGTCAAGTGCACACGGAACCATTAAATCAATGAACGTCCACATCAAAATACAAGATTCTGATGTGGACCTCGATTGAAACACCTCCATTCAAGGCGTACTCTCCTACCGCCCCCTTGCATTCCCTCAACGCCCCCAGGGGGCGGTACGTACCACTTTGATAAACACTGGTTTAGGCTCCCGCCCGATGCTGCCTGCGTGCCACACTCCCCATTTGCCCCGAGACACTCATGAGACACATGATACACCATGAGGTGAGACGCACTGTGATGCTTTGTGGGACATACATACATCTGATATATCGCCCGAACAGGCAGGCCTAAGTATGGATCATTACTATCATTACAGTAGCTCCGTAGCGTGACCGTGGAATTTGATAACTTTGTCAATAGGCCAGCTGAGCTTTAGTGTACAAGATACTAATACTTGAACGTAGAGAAAATTACAAAATAAAGCAAGGTAATGGTATGATGGGACTAGGCAAACATAACTATAACATTGTGCTCGGATGACGGAATAATTATTATTAAATTAGGATTTCGTTTAATCACAAAATACCTATTACTAAATTAAAACATCGTTTATTTAACGAATTGTATAAAATTAAATGGTTTTGAAATCATACAGATCCCTAGGAATAATAGGACACAGAAATTAGATTAAAGAAGTCTACTACTCGAAAACTACTACTCGAAAACATTTATTAGATTGATAATTCCCTTCACTGTATGTACAAGGAAATTAATAATGTGTAAACACGTAAAATAATTTATCCTGGACACGACAAAAATTTCAGTAGCAAACGAAACACAAGGCATCAGAATTCTCCGTAGTAAAGAAAACACAAAAAATACTTGAATTAAAGTACTTGTGTGACTACATGCACACGTTATTTTGTAATGATCACCATAACTTGGTACAAGTCAGAGGAAAAGTTCCAAAACGATGAAGCGCGATCGAACTTGCTTCGACCAGTGTTCCTCAACTTTTGATGACGCATGACCCTCCACCCTTCCATCACTGAGTCGCTCAACACTCGTGGCCGCCTACCATTCAATAAGTTTAATATTCTCAGTTTTTCGGCGTCCGCTCGTGGGTCCCCCAGTTGAACGCATGTTATACTCTTGGAAGACCACGGACCCATGGTTAAGAAACGCTGGCTTGGACAATTGAACATGCAGTAATGATAGAAGAAGATAGTTTGTCAACTTCATGAAATGTATATTGACTTTTTTTCTAATCCGATGTTCAAAATAATACTTCTTGATTATTGATATGATTGTTTTTTTTTGCACAAAATAAATCCAACATTTTTTTCTGAGAGCTTAGTGAGTAAATTAGTAATTTTCTTTGTTCAAAACTGAGTAGAATAACGTTGAAATAACATTAAAAATTGACTTCGAAATTTTTAATATATATTACTTGAGACAATAATTGTACAAACTTGGTGTAACATTTTCACCTGTTTGTTACTAAGCATAATGTTCATAATAATTATAGGAAATACATACAAAGCATATACCATGTATTTGTAATATATACAAATTTATATATTACATATATACGGTGCATCTCTATTATTACCCATTCATCGTTCTGAGGCCATAAGATCGCTTACAATACTTTTTTATCATTCTATCTACGCACCTGAAGTCTGGTTTTTGAACCCTTCAAAAATATTGCATCTAACTATGCATTATGTCTTGTGTCTGTGTTTAAGGGAAAAATACTTTCATCTTAGATCACATTCTGTCACTTTATCTTATATATTTTATTTTTCAGGTTACAATAAAATATTAATGCTTTGAACAAGATATGTGGGCATAGAGCAGGCACGTGCAATAAATTAAAAATTGAGTCATTGAGCCATAAAACTACTTCTGGTTGAATAAATGCTTAAATAGTGAAACGTATTTTTCCAATAAAACGAATTTTTAGAAAAAAGTTGCGTTGAGGCTGTTGGGGGTATATAACGTAACATATAACAATTTAAATGTTTGTAAGTTAATAATCATTTCATTTTAGCTACAAGTTTTCCATTGTTTCTGTTCCTTTAGTCAGTAAATATTTTTTTTATCGAAATTGATTACATCAAGAAATTCTTTGGTAATCTGTATTTTTCATTATAATGTTTAGATAAAGGTTTCTATTTATCATATGAAAGTGCAACATATTCGCTGAACTGTCTTAGCAAAATTGTGAATTTCTAAAACAATTGAAAATTTTCTGTACCTACCTTCGGTGGGTTCAAATGTATCCCCTTGCTGTGGCTCATTTCGACTGTATGATAGTTTTAAGGGCATCTTCCTTACTATTTAAGGATTTACTTAAAAATCTGAAAAGTTCGCAAAAAATTACAGAACTCCAGGTGTTATTAACACAAAAGTTCTGTTGTGAATTGCATGGTTCCACTACAAACGAATACCGCGACGAGGGTAGCTTTCATCGACCAATGAAGAAACAGGGAACAGAAGTGAATACAGTGACGAAACTAGGCTCACAGCATCGTCTACTGAGATGTAGCAAAAGCACAATGAAGTTTGAAGCTGCACTACATAATGAGCTACATGTATGTATTTGGGATTAGAATTTATGGCATTCAGTTTCTGCTCCCAACTAGAATAGAATAGAATATAATAGAATAGAATGAGGCTATGGGAACGAACCTTCTAGCCCATTCTTGGGTCGGATAATTACTTCGATAATTATTCGTTTGTTTTACCCAACTCCCATGCCGTATTTCTAGCCGCGTCAACCATGTCGGCAGCGGGATTCGAACCCGGGTCTTCCCGCTCGAAAGCAGATTCGCTCACCAGTCGACCAAGCTGGTGATGTCGTTGAAAACTAGTGAAAACTATATTTTAATAATCATACAATTTATTTGTATCTTCATTCTACATTGATTTATCCTAAGGTAATCCATGATTTATATTAACTCCCAGAGTGTGGTGTGATGAATCATAGATTAAGTCTCTGTCAAGAAGATTTCCTATCAAAATCTACAGTTCGTCCATCGCTCTGAAACCGACTTCGTTGAAGATGATTTTGAAAACCATCGGCGCGGTGTACCTGGAAAAATTATACAATTTAAGAATAAATATGAGTTAATTGACTCGTATATAATAATTTCCCTACTCTCTTCATGCAGAGGAGAGAAGATACTTTTCTTTTTTCTCAAAGATCCCGTTCTCGATAGGATATCCGTATTTCATTAAGTTCACGTTACATTGCGCTGTTTTTCTTTTAGATTAAACGAAAGTAAATGATACCAAAGGTCAATATGTTCATCAATGAAATAACATCATCCAGAGGAGATAGAATATGAGAAACCATGATGCATCTCCCTTGGATGCTTTGACTCCCCCACTAGTAGAAATGAGGGTAGATTGACAAGTTTTCCTTACCAAAATTATCTTTAGATTCCAATCCATGCCAATCAACAAGATAACATTGCCTTTAGCCTGTTAAACATCATTGGTGATATAAGTGAAGCCAGTGGGTTGCATTTTCTTTGTCACTGGTATCATAGAGTGTTCCCAGAGCAGGACTGTCTATATATGTCACATGACCCTTTTCCCTCTATACGGTGTTCACTTGCTACTGGCTACGGTGTCACTGTAATACACAAAGTAGATTACAATATTTGTACCGTTTGAACGTGCCAAAGCCCCCTGGTAGTAACAGTTAGCAGGTTAAGTTGAAAAACTAACTTACAAAATTCGAATAAGTTATCTGAATAGATAAGGGACCATCCCTGTTTGTATACCGTTCGGAAACACTGGCTTTAATATATATGTGAGTCATCTATACAACACCATAGCGTTACACGTGGAAAAAACAGCGAAGCCCTTCTTCTCTGAGATAAAAACAATATTTAGAAATCTGCATTATTTATTCATATCACGTAAATTCTGCGTTCAGTGCAAAAGATGTTTACAAAATCTGACACACGAATCTACCCAAGTTACCGATTCTCAGGCGAAGATTACCAAATTTTATCTATAATACTTAAGAAACAATATCTTGACCTCATCCACACGTTAAGTGATGAATTTTGATAAATATTTTTTGTGTCTTAGCTTAGTTACGCTACAGATCTCATGAAGTGAGAGCACATCAATTGATCCTCTACAAAATATAAAAAAATATTAGTTCTGAGTAGCATAACGAATGAAATCTCTCTAATTTCAACGGCTTTAAAGATGTTACTCTGGAAGGGTTTTCAACAGGAATGATAGTATGCCAACCATAATTAAAGGCTGAAAACAAATCACCTAAAACTTCATAACATCCCTATCTGCAAACTTCTTTCTAGTTAAAATTGCCGAAACCTGGAAATAGCTGCCTGAAAACCTCGTCTCTACTGGCACTTTTAACACATTTAACCCTTTAGCGACGAATTTATTTTTCTAGTTTCTACGTTTAAGCTCACAAAGACCGCCTGTACACTGATGCAATGAAGCATGCTGAGAGCCAGGCAGCCAAAAGAACGACGCTGTAACATGCCGAAGCGTTTAAACCTAGTAGAAACCTCATATTGCCCACATATAATATAATTTTAACATAATTAGCATTTTTTCTGATGTTCCCCGTGAGTGACATACGGCGGTAGAGGGTTAAAAATCATCTAGAGAAATATTGGACGAGGAACCATGTGTTATAACGCACTGATTCTGTATCCCTAACTCCTAGGTAAATAAATAATTATGTATTTCATTATTTAATGGCACCCTGAAAATCAGCTAAACGTAGGAACGTACTAATGAGTACAACCTTAAAAAAAAAGCATTGTCCTTCTACTCAATTAGTGGGGACAAAATTTAACCACAAAAAACACTAAGTTCTTTAATACGAAATTTCTTAGGACATAGTTATTCGACACTCACCTGCCTGGACAAAGTTTGTACGCCTTTTCACAACTTTTCCCAGTCAAAGACTGCATGAGGGCTAGAACTTTCTCCATGGCTGGACTGGAGTCGGGGGCGGAAGGACTGTCGTATCCATACAGTGCACGCACCGCCTCCGTGTACAGCTCTAGTTGTGGGTCTGGATACTCCACGTCCACCTCCTCTTCAGGGTGCCTGTCCACGTCATTGTCTGATGGTCTTTCACCAAAGTCATCACTTGTGCGGATTACGGTCTCGATCTCGCAGAGAAACCGCCGGATGCAAGGGGTGTGAGAAACATCTGGAGTCTATTAAGCGAAACAATTGAAATAATTACCGAAAAAGTGTTAAAAATACTCTTTTGATACAAATGTTATCAATGAACTTTTTCACATCCTTCATCTTCAAGTGATTTTTGCCATTCAGATTCATCCAATAACTTAAATTCTGCCTACACACTGATAACCAATTTATCCTGCGATCCTGCATTCAAAACACTGCACCAGAAGAATTCACCTGTAACAATACTCGTACATTCTAATCGCTGAGGAGAGTTCTTTCCAAAAATAGTATCCTATTGCAACTCGTATTATAACAGTATGTTATATACATTGGATCAAAAAAGAAATCTTAATGCCCCATAAAAAATTTATTCGATATGTCATATATAACGTACACAAATATTAGAATACAATATCTTGGAACTAATTAATTTTATGTAGAGTCCTAAAATAATACCATTAAATTAATGACTTAACGCTAAGCTTTCCAAGTAGAAGAATAAATTTTTAAAGGGAGATGAAAATTCATTCGTAACGACACGTGAAAAATTAATCTTAGTATTTACTAGCACGTCCCCCATTTGCTCAAGTAGCTTCTAAACGCCTCTTGCACGATGGAACGATATTCTTACATGCATTATTATATATTTTCCATAGTTTTTGATGCACAGTATATTAGCTCCGGATCTCAAAAATTTGAATGCTGTCTGTTTTCGATTGTAATCTTCAGACCTTTCTAAAGATTTTCTGTTTGGTTTCACTCAAAAAACTGGCTAGGCTGTACGAAAACAGTGGCACCGTGCAACGTAGACGTTTGGAGTCATTAGTGTTTAAGATCATTTTCATTTTGAAATTACCAAAGTTTTCGCAAAATGCATTTATCAACATAAATACATTTTTCGATATAGTTGCATAGATGACTGTTTAAAATCTTGGAGTGTTTCTAGAAATACTTTTTTATGCTGCGAAGATCTGTAAGCGGATTAAAAAATCAATCATGATGCTACCCCGCTCATGCTTCGCTATTGATATGCTCTCCTCCGGCTTTTAGGCAGAATTTTAACTTCGCCAAACCTCACGATAGAAAGAGTTGTCAAACAACTCAATATAGGTCTCATCTGAATATAGAACTTTACCGAAATATTTGATTTCATTGTTCAACTTATTATATTCCAGTGATTTCAAATGAAATCACTCAATAAATATTAATTTATAATTCCACTGCCTATATTAATACATATGAACCTCATTTGATGTGTTCATGAAGCAATTTTTTTCTTATATTCATATGATGTTTGACAATCCGTGAGGTTCAAGGGGGATAAAAATGAAAAATGAATCTTATTATGACAAAAATTCTATGCATAGACAAATATTATAAAAAATATATATCTGTTGAAACAATATTGTACCTGTAGAAGATCATCCAATGATTTAAAAATCATATAAATTTAACGGCTCAAGCGTTAAATATAGGGGCATATATAATATAAACAAATGGAGAAACACAAGTTTACTAATTTCATGTTGAATCACTAGGATGAAGTGTTGAGTCATGCATGCTACGCGTCTGATTCCAGCTAAACAAAAACAATCCCTGAATTTTCTTATTTTTTAAGAACATCTCACCGTGGAGGAAATGATAGTAAAATATTACAGTCATGATGACCTGAAGCAGTTCATTTGAGTTAGATCTGTAAGGCTTAGATATACACTATGATTATTATGTTTGTCTTTGGCTGCTGTTACCATTTCGATCTTTACTGTGGCATGAGCTATTATAATGACGAGCGAGCGAATTTACTAACTGGATGAAAGATTGTATTGAATATGCTTAGCAAAGTACAAGAACCACAATCCCGTAGTGCGTTTTTTGATAATTTATTCTCTAGATATAAATTATTATTAGTGGATCTTAGCAACACTGACTTTCAAGCGAATGGAACAATCCTAGAAAACATTTTAGAGGATCAAAAACAATAAAAAAGGTAGAGAGAGCTACATGTGACTATAAATTAGACGTTAATAGGGATTTTTTCTAAAATGATTTGAAATTACAGTTGTTGAAACAATTTTTGATTAATTGAAACCTTTCCAAAAAGTGTAATGTTGGCAGCAGAATAAGAAAGCAGGAGGCTTAGTTGTACAGAGTGCTCCAAAAAAATGTATACACTGATTTGAAAGTTTATTACTCCTTCGTTAATGTAAGTAAAATTTTTTTATTGGTATTAACACGTTAGTTGCGATGCGACCCACCGGTGGGTCACTTAGGTTAGGTTCTGTAATTTTTTCAGATCCTTCTAGTGACTATGCGTACAAAGTGAAGTTTTACACCAATCAGGCAATCGCAACAAACGTGTTAATTTCTTCGAAATTATATTTCCTATTCAGTTACGATATATTATTTTGATATGGATTTAAGTTGTTGCACAGTATGCATTACAGTTACCACAACCAATTTGACCAATGTGCGGAGAAACAGAAATATTCCTTCTAACAGGTGGGGCAAAAGTTACTTCACACTTTTAAATAGTATAAAAACAAAACCTAACAAAAGCAAACAAGTGGATTGCATATCAAATTAAAGAGGAAATCTTGGAGTTTTATTCATATCTAGTATACCGATTAAAGGTTTATATTGTTACTCATAAACTTTCCATTATTATCAATGACAACAACATGGCAAAATATAACAAAGAAAAGTGAACAATAATGGTGGAAAGTTATTTCACACGTAACAGATCATTAGTTGCAGTGCAGAGGGACTTCATGACAACATTGAAACAACGAACAAGTCCTTCCAGACATTGAATTATGGCAATGATTTCAAGATTCAGAGAATCCGGACCAACAGCTGATCAGAAACGTTCTGATAGACCGATAGCAGTACGAAATGCATCTGCAATCCGGCGTGTTTCAAACAACATCCAACAAAAAACACTAACATTGACTAGAAAAAGTTCTAGTGAACTAGGAATTTCTTGTTCAGTTAGTTCTTTGGAACATTTCCCAGTCGTTGAAGTGTGTGAAGAGTGTGAAGTGACTTTTGCCCTATCTGTTACAATAAAAAAAATTCAAACTTATTTGGAAATATGGCTTGAAAAGTGAAAATAAATAGTTTTAGTTAGAAATTAAAAACTAAACACATAATAACAAAATAACAAAGACATCATTCTTGCATCATCTTCTACCTATTAAAAATGCCCAGCATTTTTTCTAAGCAATGTTGACATCTTCCATTTACTTCATCACTCATCTAACAAGTTCAGGATTTTCCTTAAGCTTGTGATGTGTAATTCTATCTCTCATATCTTTCAAGTCTCTTGGACGTGTTGCGAATACTAAACTCTTCGAATAACCGCAAAAAAAGTCACATGGTGTAAGATCGGGAGAATGTAGTGGCCAATCGATTGTGATCGAAAGGAGGATATGTTCTTGAATTATGCCGGTTTACTAGTCCGTTCAGATAGAATGCCTATTCATCACGCACAATGATGTCTTCGACAAATCTTTTGTTTTTCTGCAAGAACCGTTCACAGAAATTTTTTTTGCCATTCCAAATCATTTTCTAATACTTTTTAAGAAATCTTTTCTTCGTAAGGATAGAAATTTATATATTTTCTAACGATTTTCTGGAATGTTGATCTAGATAGGTATGTTCCATGGCGTCGGGTTGAGAGGAAGGGGTTTCTTCATTTTCTTGTTGGACCATGTGAATATTTTTTTCAGTTCGTGTTGTTCTGAGTCTACCAGAATTTACCTTATTCCTGTTCAGATAAGCTTGCCACTTGTCAATATTACTTTTAACGATCAACCCGGTCACAGTTTGTCCATCAAAGGTAAGTTGAAACCTTCTTACAACTTGCGATATGTTTTATGATTCAAAGTTTCCACAACTAAGTATCGTTGTTCTCTCGTTAACGGGTTGGCCAAAAATCTAGAGTTTATTTGATTTGCTTTTAGGTGAAAAACATTTATGAAATGAAAAGATTATTTGGATTAAAGAACTGTTCGGTTGTAGCTATGATACTACATAATTTTTAATTTTTAATAGGAAAGTCTTAAAAGATTTTTGTACTTACGTAACGAAAAAGTACTAATTATTCAAAACAGCGTATACATTTTTTGGGCCACCCTGTAGAACTTAATGTGGACAAACTACGGTGCATTCGTGGGCGGTGTCGACAAACGCGATTACTTGATCAGTAAACACCTGACAACAATTACATATAGTGAAAAAGTAGGATTGTTATATTTTCAATCGTATCTTAGACGATACAGATTTTATAAATATGTATCGTCTTTTATCAATATTAATCAATACCTACATATTTTATTAATTGATTAATATTGATAAAAGAAAAGCAACTACCTTTACTGATTTGTTGTGGTTCAGAACAGATGTCTCCACTTCATATTTAAGATTGAAAATTAACAAGCTTCAGACAGGTAAAATACACTCATATCTAAGGCAATCACGAAACACAGTCCGACGTTCGTTACGACTCCCGGAGCACATCATTATCGAAAGCGTGGAACAAAAAAGGTGTTAATCTAAAGCTTGCACGGCTAGGCCAAAAACTTATTGATCAAAGTATGATGTTATCGTACGTGTTTGCTGCTTCTCTTCTTGTTACAATAAATAATCAGTGAAGAAATGACAAAAAATCAAAGTGTTTACGACAAATGTAACGGATGTTTTTATTTAATTACCTTCCAGTTAATGTGTATTTTAATTAAATATTCATTCAACTATTATTTGTTTGTTGTATAGAATTAAGTTTCTTTCATTGATTTTTTATTTCTCGAGTGGAATTAGTATACTTCGATACCACTTGATCCCACTTATATATGAAGTTGCCCAATACCTCGTTTATTTGAAAAATAAAGGATTTCTGATTGTTGCAATGCGTTTTTAAGTCAATCAAATGAAATGGTTTTGAAAATCATCCCAATATTAAAAATCAATTCAATTAGGAGGCATAATGGGTTAACACCTCTGCTAACAAATTACACTGAGCTGCATTTGAAAAAAAAATTATGAAGTACACGGTTCTTAGTTGATTCTTTAAATATTTGACGTGCTGATTCTAAAAATACTATTAACTTTTCATAATCAGATAAAATTTTTATGTTATGAGAATTAAGAAAAACTCAAAATTTTCAAATATGATGCAAAAATTTATAAGTAAAATATATCTTAAATTATGCAACCACATCACATTAACAAGAATATGTCAACTGCATAGATGATTTTACAGTTAGACATGCATAAATGATTGTTGCATAGAATTTCTTTGGTGATTGGTGTCTCTGTCGTCCCATTTCAAACACCAACAGTAGTCAGCGAGCATGTTGTTATCCCAGTAACCCTTGTGCCGCTTCCCCAATAAACGGATAGATTGATGAAAGTGTCTTCCTTTTTTCTGACTCACGTCACTACAGTTCTCCGGAAAGTTGTCTAAGTTTGGTAGGTTACTGCTTCTGCTTATTGATAATGGACTGCACAGACCAGACAAATTATTAACTACTTCAACTTTTAGTTGCCTCGTAACTTAACTTCCTGTATGTTTTACGTAAGTCATAACCCTCTTTCATGTACCGTCTACCTACCTCATAATTTTTCTTCCAGTATCTCCAATCAATCTTGCTTGGGATTTTAATTTTTTCTACCTTTGGCATTGTGATGCACTGGAAAGACGCTCACTTATAAACCACATTCTTATACGTTCTATGAAACCAGCTTTTTCAATAGCGTGAAAAATACTTATTTAACCCCATGTATGTTTTTACAGTATTACCCTTTCTTTCTCTGACACAGACATTTATAGAATTTATCGTCACTGTAGACAGCAGCCATGTGTCTATATCCTCTTGAACGGCAGATCAATATAATTTTCAAATAAACATTGATATGTCTAACCACTCTCTCTGACATTTTGTGATGCTGTCGGCTCTTGGTATGCTCATACTCTCTTGAATCCCCATAGTCAGACTCAACATGGTGAGAAAGCAAAGTAGGACACACAACTTCATTGAGACAAAAAATGTTTTCCATCTGTAATTTCGAGTTTCTTTGAACTACACAGTCGCAACAGTCATGTTTGTTTAGAAAAATATAATTCATCCATAGCCCACATATTCCATGCATCCAATTCATTCGTATGAAAGAGGAAAAATGCACTCCTATTACAATAATGCATTCAAATTTCTACGTATTCATCAAAATACACCATACGCCCGTCACCTAATTGAAACTTAATGATAATTGAATTATCCGTTTGACAAATTATAAAATAAATTATTTCAAATCTTACTTTGAAAAGCTTGCTGTTCATGAATTCCAAAGTATTAGTGCCAGCATTCCTCAAAGATCTTTCTCCTCGTCTTCTTTTTTCTTCTCTTGTCCCACCTTCTCCTTGCTCATCTTTCACTTCATTATCCAGGACGCTTGTTTGTTGAACAAATTCTTCTTCTGTAAAATACTCACCTGTACCAAGAACTTGTTTGTATATTAAATCGAGGTCAATCGGGAACACTCCTGTGGCTCCCAGAAGTAACATCTGAAAATTTGAAGAATAAATAAAACATCAATTTTGATTCACCGGTACGTAATCCCATCAATATGTTTTGTTGCAGTTTTATGCATCTTAATTGATTGGTTGTTTTAGCATAAACATTTTTAGTGCTCTGTCACTCCTTCAGATTACCCACTATTCAGTACTGTTCTTGTCACCTCAATACTAGTCAAGTAGTGTCTATTGTTAAATCCAGCTGCAGGAAACTGCATTAAGTGAGAAATAAAATACTGACCATAATTTCATATCTACATGACTGAGACACTTAAAAAAATTTAAACTATTTAAAGACTAAAGTAAACTGCTTGATGATGTAACATTCAGGAAAAAAACAATTGTAAATGAAATTATACGATTTACTGTATTTCTCTATATAACAATTTGTTTAGAACAGGGAATGATACTGATTCCATATTTTCTACGTATAATGCATGTGAAGATAATCCATATTTTCATTAGAGAGAATGAATACGTTCACAGACTGCTCGCTACAGGCAGATAGGTCAAAATGCTCATAAAAAAAGAGAGGAGCTTTTCCTCAGAAATGAAGTGGCTCTAAGCTATGATTGACGATAACAAGATAGAACAGAGGTCGAACGTTCGAGCTATTGGAGATTCAAAGAGGTCGATGAGACACCTACGAAGTCACTTTGGCATTCCTGTGTCACTACGTAACAAATCTGGCGGTATGTTTTCTTTCGCCGTTCCAACTGGGTCTGTTAAGTAACCACGTAACGTTCAAGTTTTGTAAGAATTGTGCCATTATTTTTGTTCAGTTTGAACTAAGTGACATGGTACAGCGGGATTACTACAACTAACATTCTAGCCAAACTTAGGACCATGGATAATTTTTTTATAGAGGTAATATATCATGTGAGCTGCATGACCAGTATCTATGCCTAAGAAAACATTCCCAAACAATTTATAGATTATAATCGTCCAGTTATGGCTTCATTGAAACGTTCCGTGATAAATTTATTCATTTTACTTATAATCGTCTTGAAGGTACTTTTTAAACATACACAAAGTACTGTATGTCAGAGTTTTATCGAAATTTAGAACATTAAATCGGTTTTAGTACAGTGAGACCGGTATGACTGAAAAAGGTGAAGCTGAGTCGTTAACTATGAGTTTTCGAACCTAAATTCTGAAAATAACAGGCAGAAGCCGCCTTTATAAACTTCGATGATTTAAAAAATGACTGTTTCATTTTTTTTCCAATTGTTCTCTAACTTGACTAGGCCTCACAATAAGACTGCCGTCCTTCGTGAGCAATATAACTGGTTACACGAGAACACACTAATCTTTAAAACAGCTACGTAGCTTTATTTCACAATAAACCTCGTGGAGTCATTGACTATCATGTAATCGGCACTTTCAATATTTCTGATGAAGTTTAAATTTAATACAGCTTCTTCCAGTCATTTTGAATGAAATACTTTTTTTGATTGAGGACCAACTTATAGTACTTCAAAAGAAGTGATACATGACAATGCCACTCGTCGCACACTGCGCATGCAACGAAACAACATCTAGCATCCTTTAGTTTAAAAACATTTTAATGGTATAACTACCGCCTTCGCTAGTATTAAACTCAATTTGAAATCTGTTGAACATTATAGAGCGCAAAATTAGGAAGGCTGGCAATGTACTTTAGAAACAGAATTACTCGATGCCGTATAAGTTTACTCAAAACCTGTTTCAGCTGCTTCAATTAAAAAATTCAGATATCGAAAGAAAATTCGTGTTGTAAAGTCATCAGTGCACATGTGGGTCAATGAATAATTTTCAGACATTGATTAGAAAATATCCCATTGTTAAGTAATACATGATGTTTACGTTATTACTTGCAGTTTTATTTTCCACAAGGTTTCTAGCATTGAAATTAAAACTAAATGAAAAATTCCGCTAAATTTGATTGGCGCAGAATAATTTTACTTTCGATACTTTATTCATTTCTTGTGAAGATAATTTGAGAAATACGAGTACTAAAATAGGCTTACAGTGGGAGAAACAGAAATCTGTACACCAAGGATTTATTATATTTTATATGAATCAGATCAATTAAATTAGTTGTTTTCATGGGATAATTGTATACAAGTGAATAGTGACGACAACAAATAAAACTCCAGCATCAATAGGTTCAATCATGATCTTTTGAAGTTTTGAAAGCAAAAAGCAACACCCGTACAGTGCAAATTTTCGATTTGTAAACCCTTAAACGACTTTTCGTTCCAAAATTGTTGCATTGGAATGCTTTAGATTCTTTCAACGATATAATCAGTAGTTATTTTCAACAAAAAACATACAAACTAGGCATTCTATATTGATACTTCGAAACATAAGGTTTTCAGCGTAATAAAAGGTACAAAACTAACAAATTCGCGAAAGGAACAAATTGTTGAACTATCGAGAGAAGGTCAAAGCTACAAGGATATGACAGGACTTGGAAAAATTCCACTTCCTACCATAAGCTCATTTATTACAAAGTATAAAATATGTGCTGTTTAAAATCAAGGGAGATTTGGTGTTCACGTGCGATTTCTGTTGGATCTTCAGGGATATTTTTACGCCAAACTAACTCTAATACTATGATTACAGATAAATAGTTGCCAATAAAATTTCATACCATTACGTATGATTGTAATAAGAAAAATTGTAACTGTATAGAAGTGATGATCTCGAAGTGGACAATCTAAAATCTAGCTCACTAGAGATAGTTTCAGTCATATTGGAAAGTAACAGAAATACCACGTATTTCTGTTACTTTCGTAACACGTAAAATAAATAATAGGGTAAAAGCTAATATCATTTTGTCCTTTTCCTTCTTCAGATAATATTTCAACGTTCCTAAATTATCCACAGGATATGGCAAATAAAGATGATGCTAATAAAAGGTGCACATATAACCGAAAGACAAAAGATTTGACATATTCTGAGAGAAGAACAGTACTGCAGGCACTTCTTGAGAGATCCACAGCCCGTAAAACAGTCCTGAGCTGAATGTTCGTGACATTGGCTATTTCAATTCAATCTAATTCCTTCAACATAAAAAAGCACCACGTAACGTTGATGAATCAATTGAAAAAGTGACAGATAGCTTTGAGGAATAACAGAGATCAGCATTGAACAATATTTTTCTTACTTTGCGGCAGCCAATGGAACAGATTATTTTGGTTGACGGTGGCAACAATAACAGGCATCAACATTTGTTGAAAGTACGACTAGAAACAAAAGGAATTCTTCCTAATTCAATTCAGATCTCAGAAAAATTGAAGAATATAGTATTGAGTAAATATAGTGGTACCTATGTTTCTTCCCTTGATACATTATCAATTTCATGTATTTAATTGCAATGTAGAGTTTGACTTTTGTTATCTATTGTATTAAAAATATCATTCATTGATGTTCATACAGTATCAATTTATTGTAGTGTATTACAGAATAGAATTGTTGTTTTTGTTATAACAAGTAATTTTGCAAGTATCCTTTCTAAAATGTTTGCATTTGTTTTTGGAATAAATATTTCTGACCAGCTTCGACATTGACATGGACCAAGTATTTCCGACCGGAGGGAGTACTTCACAAGTAAGCAGAATTGTCCCCGCAGTTTTCTAAGAGCTTAGAGACTCAAGTGGGGCCGTTTCATGGTGAACTGTAAATTCTGGCAGAACCTTTTTTTGTACTATGCATAATTGTGTGTGCTCAAATGCCTTTTATTCTTAATTTTGAGCTACGATACTTTGACATATTTTGCTGTAAGTGCTAGTTGCAAATGACATATTTATTGGTTAAAACACCATAACTTATTTGTTTAGAGTTATAGGACATTAAAGGAAGCTGTTTGCTAGTGGACAGTGCTAATGACTTCTCTGATAATACAGATCTCAAATTAATTCTCTCCCTAAAATTTGGTAAGTATAGAAACCCATTATGCTACTTTTCATCCTATACCTAAGAAACACTTTGCCTTTTTCTTGTTATATCAACTTTTCTCACAACTCATTTCGACTAAGTCATTCAGACACTGACGACATTATTCAGTCGGGTGATTAGTTTTTTTTAAATTGTAGCTGTCTTGTTGTAAATGGATGTGAACTAGTTATGACCTAGGAATGGCCCGTTTTATCGAGTCTAACGGTGTTATTCTTTGTGGATTTCCAGGGCAGTAGTCTTCAGTGGTAACTTCTAAAATAGCGTGTCTTGGTTCTTGCTTCACCTTCGCTGTGGTTCCTGATCTGCAGAGACACTTGCATTGATCGGTATGAAATTAATTTGAGTTTACTTGTATGTTATATTTTCCTTTAAACAGGATTTGAATTGCCGATTAGAATAAGATTATGTTGTGCGAATTTTTAATAGTTCCTTTCTTTAGCTGTTGTCCAGCTGTATGCTTCCTGCCCGGTTGCGGCTACTCGATATTCTTGGCTCTCCTGTGGTAGTTTCGTCTTTGAAAACTCTGTTCTTTTGTCAGGAATTGTTCCTCATGTAGAGGACAAATCTCTTCGACGATGCTTTTGGTCTACTTCTACTGAGCAACATGTTTTTAACTGAATAGTGAGAGAGCATTTACGTAGGGCCGTAGACCCTTCGCAATATTGATTAATTTATTTTCTGGGTTATTTCAAGATGCTTACACCACTGGTTCGCATTATTTCAGAGGACGGGTCATCGTTGCAGTTTATCGCTTCGAAGAGTTTGCTGGCTATTGTTTTGAATTTTTTTAAAGAATTTAATAAAATTGTTAGAAATCTAGCCGAAGGTCCCGAACCGACTTGTTCTAAATTGAATTGAAATATAAAAAACGTCCAATTAACCTCAACTTTTATAATGTGAACAAATGTTCACAAATCAGTTTGAGCAAGAAATTTGTAAACTGATGAACCTAAAACATATAGTTCAACATATGATGCGAGGAAAAACGACGCTACCGTCAAATAGAAGAACATAATTCTAACTGTGAAATTTGGTTATATGAGCACCATGGCTTAGAGATGTTTCTAAAAGGTACTGGGTCTGGGTACATAGAACTAATAGATGGTAGAACGAACGGGACAGCTTATGAACGTATGTTGAAAAAATTTGTTAGCTTCAGTTAAGAGGCTTGAACTTAAGAACACCGAATTTTTCAACAAGAAAATAACCCTAAGCCCACATCAAGTTGTTCGAATAAATGGCTGACTTAAAACTATACTAATACACTATAATGACAGAGCCCGTTCCAGGAGTTAACGCTAATCGAGAATTTGTGGCGTTATTTGAAATTTCAAATCCAATCGGGAGCTCCAACGAACATCCCGGTTCTTAAAATCATATGCCAAGAATAATGGAATAAAACACCAACAAAAATTTTTAAATAACGGAGAACTTCAAAAATAGCCTTAATAATAATGTGAATAATGTCTGTTCCAAAAAATTAAATAAAATTTGTATTACTTCTAGTTTTTCAGACTGACTTATTTCATCCGTACAAATTAAAATTGTGTTTCAATACACTATGTGAGTATATTTGTTCTCCAGTATGTCTTGTCATTATGCACCTGTAGATAATTGTTAACTGAATAAGAACTTTTGTGATTAGGTGGGGGTATGTTCAAATATTTTTTCTCGTGTACAAGTATTTGTTCCTCCCACAGCATACATGAATTCAGTACTGTAAAGAGCTTGTATTCCTTTCACTTCTCTGTACTTCGTCACAACAATCATACACAAGTAACAGTCATCGTAATGGTTCTTGGATTCTCTCTATACTCTAGGAATGGTAAAGGCATTGTCCTCCCTGTACCTATAAGTCATTCTTCTAGAGTAGATCGGTAACTTCCATAGACCACTGGAGGAACCCATGGATTGTGCTGATCCCCCATAGAAATTCCGAAATAGAGCCTGCACGCTCTATGCAATTTGGCACCTCTCCTATGATATACTTACTTTTTTCCAAAATAATAACCACTCACATAGCAAAGTCTATCTGAATATTTTTTTATATCCCCTAGTAGCCGTCCTTAAAAGTAAAGAACTCACTAATTGATGAGAAAGAGAAAATTAGATACACATTTAGTAGCGGAATACATAACAATTCCAAAAATAAATGAGGACATTGGAAAGCGACGTATGTATTTCTGTAACGGTTGATGATACAGAAAAATGATTCACATTTCTAAAATCAGTAGACATAGTTTTTTTTCCATCAGTAAAAAATAACAAAAGGCAAAACTTTTGTGAACCCTTTTTAAATTGTGTAATCATATTACTGAAAATAGGGCCTTGTACAGAAATGCTACTGTATACCTTGACCTATTTCCTGTTGATTGGAGAAGGAGCCATTCATGACAAGTGTTCTGTTGGATAATGAATTTGGTCATAGAAATAGTATTATATAACGCACCTGCATCAGGGCGAGACACAGTAAAGACGCTTGAGTCGTGTCCAGAGCGATGGTACTGTTGAACGCAGATACGAAGATGTACGTGATGAAAGAGCTCACCATTGGCAGCACCAGGCTCAGACCTACGACTACCCATATCATTCGCATTTTTGTAATTTTGTGATCCAAATAGAAGATCTGAAACATACAGTTAGGAACGTTTAGTTTTTTACTTTAATTGTATTAAAATATAATTTTTATCCCACACATTAAATTCTAAAGAGTAAAACTCAAAAGTTAAGCTTCATATTTTTCTTATGAACACTGAATATGTTTATAGAACCATAAACTTTCAAGAGAATCGCTGTAGTTTATGTGGAACACTCTATATTAATTTTAAAAAATCATTTTTTATATTGAAAACAACTGACATTCATGATTTTTCCAGAGAAAGTTTTTTGTAAGGTAAAAATGATTTACAACCCTTAACTGTTATACTAGGACTTTTTCACCATGATGGCTGCCAGTGAAGAGAAATCCCTTCATCAAATTCATTCTTTGTGTATATGCCCCTGGTTATACGTACAATTATTTACTTGAACCTTACTCACAATGCAAAACAGTCGTTAAGCAAAACGACATTTTTGATACGAATCATAAGATACGATAATGTTTTCCATGCCCAAAAGAATGCCCACAAATAATTTTTAATCATATCTAGTCATTCTTCTCATTATTAAGACATGGAACATGAAGATAATATAAATAAATCACCGTGGGAAAGAATAAATAATTAGTTCAATAAAACATAAATAAATGCTGTTGTAGCAAAAGAAAGAAAATATGTGGCTCCTGACTCACGGAAAACGGAGAAAATAATTGTTTGGCTGCAGGAGTAGAATTGTTCATGAAGAGAGATTTGCCACGTTATGAGACTGACTCGTAATACGAGGTGCTCGTGAAACTACGTGTGACTATGCAGTCCATTATGAGACGAGAGTTCTAGGCAGGTTTTCTGGCAGGCTGCTCAGCATGATGCAGTGATAAACAATAGCAAAAACATTATTATTATTATTTTTCACGAGTAATAGTTTTTTCATCATTATTAACACATGCATGAATAAATTTAAAAGTTACTGTTATGAAACTAGAGTACATTTATATTTTTAGAAAATAAATCATTTTATTAGTAAATATTATTGAATTCCAACCATTATTGTCACGTATTTTTTGCAAGTAAATCAAATGACGGTTTTAGAAACTAAACATGTCGACAATTCATATAATAAATTATGCGAACTTGGATAAGATATGTGCGGGTAGCGAAGTATGGATTGAGCTAATTCAATTAATTTGTAGCCATCAACAAGAGGAAAATTGGGTAAAGATATTAGATCCTATCTTAGTTAACGTTTTTTCCCACGAATGCAGTTGAGCAACAAGCATTTCGATAGAACTCCGTCAACATAAACATGCTCCTGCTAAAAAACCTTCCTCGACGGACACGAAGGCGACCGAACTGAAGGATATGCAAGGATACCTATGTATGCAAAGTGAAAATTTATTATCTACTGTATGAGGCTTAGAGAATTCAACTATTGTGTAGAAAAGGTTTGTTTTCAAAAGATATCCAAGGAGGTGCGTAGACCATTAAATTAAAACTCACACTAAATGACCAATGTTAAATAGAGCTAACGAATAAGAAAACCTCATTTCAACACGAACGAATTATACTCGAATGAGTATAAATATAAGAAGCGTTACACTGTTCCCAAAAGTTCTCATCACAAGTGGCCAAAATAAGGGAGGTGAAAGGAAGAGGAAAAGAACGAGGGTGGTATAGTACGGCAATACGAACGAGTGCGATTCAGAAGGAGTCTTAGAACAGTCTTAACTGAGGAAGTTCAGAAAGAACAGTGAGTTCGGTACAAGGAAACTATCCTCTGGTAAGGAGATGTTAGTTTGAAATTTTTTAAGAAATATAACAAGAAATCAAACAAGAATTTGTCGTTCAAGGATTAGGTGAGTCGATTGCCAAAGAGATGACATATGAAAAAATGAAATTCAGAACATACGTAAAGAATGTCCACCATAAGTTTGAACATATATGTGTAAATTAGGCTTATTTTTTACAGGATTCAAACAGTGCACGTCATGGAGTGAGAAACAAATAGCTAATAAAATGAAAAAATCGATTGAATTCGTCGACAGCAAAAGGCACAATGGGGTGAAGGCTTGGGCTGCAAATATCAAAAAATCCTTCCTATACTGAAACAATAGAGATGTAAAATCATCTTTACGAACCAAATAAAAATATTGTATTCCGAATAATGACAGGATATGTGGAGGGTCTTTTGAAATGAACGATCGTCACTAACGTCTGAAATCATAACTATTCACAATTCGGATACCTTGTACATAGATGGTGGAGTTCCCACGATAATTCTTGAATAAATCAATCCTGAGTGTGTGGTTTATGATAATTAACAATCAATCAACTACATTGTAATATGTAATTCCGAACCCATGATATCAGTGGTTGGTAAACACAGTTATTGTGTTTGAGATCAAATTATCGGTTGTCAGTAGGTACGGTGCAGTATATTTATTAAATATACTAAAATAATGAAGTGATGGTAATTGTGTTGTATAAACCATTTGAGAAGGATTTCTCACTTGATTGAGCGGTTATGTACTGAATCTCTAAAATGACACAATTAGGTTTTTTTTTTACTTAGCGTTACGTAAAAATATTCAAATTTTCTATAATGATGAACGTCAAATGCTCACTGGAGTATCATAGCCAGAATTTCTATCAGGAAATGAAATGGGAAATGATGAATATTCGGTCGATTGGCAAGAGGTAGTCTGTAAGTATGAATAATTGAGTAGAGAGTCAACTCTACATGGGCGAGTACAGTCCAAATAATTTTTTTTTCGCAGATCGTCAATTGTTTTAAGTTTTCTGTGTTCTTTGTACCATTTCTAGGGCATTTTTAATATCATTTGTGTTTATTGGGAAAGGAACTGGCAAAGCCTACCGTGTGAATGTGAGTATTGGTCTTGAGTGATCACTGACAATAGATTGATGTAGTTATCTTTACAGATAAAAATTAGCATCCAGTGTGATGCTCTATAACTCTATTGAACTCAGGACACTAGTTTGAAATCGGTTTCCGATTCCTTAAATACATATAACTATAGTATTTATCTTACTCCATCTGATGAATGAATGAACGTAACAAAAATATCCCAGGACGTTTCTTGAAATATCATATTTGAGAGAATAGCTTATCAACTGAGAACGGAGAATCGAACATACTACGAATTTGCATCAATAAGAAAAAACTTCAAGCCATCAAACTAAAGTCCTTCATCTGAAGTTCTCAGGCTTCAAATTAATTTATCAACAAAACACTGACTATCATAATTATACGAACCTCTTTTTTTAAATCATCATAGTGAAAAAAAAGATTCCGTATGAAAACCCGTGAGTTTGAAATATGAAAGATCAACTTTCCACCCGTTTACGTACACGTAGTCATAAACATTCAGGGGTTAGAAACATATATGAAAACACCTAAAAAAATGTTTCCTTGCCTAATCACCAGCTTGGTCGACTGGATATCACCAGGTTTGTCGACTGGTGAGCGAGTCTCCTTGCGAGCGGAAAGACCCGGGTTCGAATCCCGCTGCCGACATGGTTGACGCAGCTAGAAATACGGCATGGGACTTGGGTAAAACAACTGAATAATTATCGAAATAATTATCCGACCCAAGAATGGGCCAGAAGGTTCGTTCCTATGGCCTCATTCTATTCTATTCTATTCTATTCTAATGTGGTGTAGGAAAATTGTTGGCATTTTAAACAACTTGTTTTCATCTCGAAATGGACATATACAGTTCTCGTATGCTTGCCAAAGGAACTCTATACGGTAGTCATTGAAAACGGTGGTAAATTCAGATAGCAATGATTGCGGTCTACAGCGACTACGCACTTTCCTCATCAATGTATGTAGACCAAAAAGGTTCAATAATATTGGGGCCGGTAACTGTGAAACCTAAGGGAGGTGTGATAAATCATGTTCGTGCTCAGAAAATCAGTCCTGGACAATGTGAGCTGTGTCAACAGGGGCTTTGTCGTCTCGGAAGACACCATCAACATTGGGAAACACACTTTGCACTATGGGATGAACTTGATCAGCCAGAATATATGTACATCCGATCATATTACTACCTGCTACGTCTCTATAGTCCAGGATGTATGATTTAAACACTATTTTCCCCGGTTGATCGTATTATCCTCATTGATTAATGTTTTTTGAATTGCAGCTCTGCCAAAAATACTCTGCTTATAGAGCTTATCGTTTATTTTTATGTTACTCACAGTGTGTGTGGGTACGATATTCGTTTCAGCAGTAACTTTTTCAGCTGTGATCTTTACCTGTTTCTTCAAAATTCTCCTTTATGAGCACCTGTCACAATTACTGAAAACACACTTTTGTTTGCAATATGATTTAGCGGATTATGTTTCTATACCTTTCAAATATGCAGAATAAATCTTCGATACCGTACCTCATGAAACACTAAACACCTCGGCTACCTTGCTCACGGAGGCCTTCACCGTACGCTCTCTGACAATTTGCCCACGTTCAAAGTCTGATAGCTTGGACATGATGCAATTACAACTTCATAGAACAGGAACAACAGCTATGGCCATTTATGGCGTTGTATACGTGACATCGGTAAACCAGAACACTACCGTCACCTACACATCTCACTAGAAAAAAATATTTAGCTAGAAACATGCATTTCACGTGGTGTTTCCATATCTTTTTCCAACTCTTGTATACATAGATGCATGTACGCACATATATCAGGTTGTCCAGAAAGTTCGTGCCCATTTTTAGTAGTTCATCTTTTGTGGCGATACGTGTTCTTAACACAATAAATTAAAAGCAACAACATACACACGTAATCGCACTAGAGGGACTCTAATACTCTGAACACATGATATGTTAAAAAATATTTCCAGTACTTCCTTTCAATGGCAAGATGAGGGTAATAATACACACAAAAGATTTAATACATGCTATTGTAAATTCACGAGATGGGAAATGTGAGTCATCTACCACATTTTGGCATATAACCCACAACATGATATCGTATCAAGCAGTGCAGTATTAATGGGTTAATTGCTTACTTAATAGTTGAATGATTAAATGTGCTTACAGAAAATTTAGTTAAATCAATGGTCGTTCTCAACTTACGAAATTACCCTGCCGCTAATTTCGATCACATAGACAATAATAATATTAAACTTGCCCTTATACTAGAAATTCGCTGCTGATAATGGGCTACAATGTTAACACTCGCAACACATAACACCTTAAAGAAGCCGCTAATTTTCCCTCTTATTACGGTGCCCCTAATTTTCCCTATGCCCTAGACCTAGATGTTGCTCTCCATCCCAACCGTCTACATAGTCGCCGAGATTTAGTTCCCAAGTCCAAGTCCCCTCATCTATCCCTACTACCGCTTTTATATGAGCCTTGCTCCTCCCAAGTGCGTTTTTCCAATTTTCCTATTTGTCCAATGGTTTCAATAGGTTTCTAGCGTTTGTGATAGACCCCGCCCACTTTTCAATCACCTTCAGCGTCTCACGACTGCGTGCTTCTTGAGTCACACGATGCTTAGCCATAAATTTCTTCTCGCTGACGTTTCTTTTTCCTACAAACATAACAGTCCGACCTTTTCAAGTGTAGGCCTTTTGTCTGCGCTGCGGGTACTACGTAGCGGTCTCTATTGTTTCACACCTCTAACGTATTTCAACACTTCGAACCTTCTCAAGTGCAGGCGCTCGTTTGTTTCCCTTCCCTCGAATTTGCCTTTCGGTTAACCTCTCAACACTTGATACCTTCAGCTAGAGAGTATCACAACAGCAAACACTCCTCATACATATACTTCATACATCACCTGGAATATGTAAACCTATGAATATGTCATAACTCTCATGACACTTTCGACTTATTTTGAACATGTTTGAGTCTAGAGAAAAGGATTTGACTACACTTCTATAGAGAGAACAGTTTAAACTATCTTTTCAAGGAAGAACGTATGCGATCCTATAGTTTGTGTTAATTCTGTAACCCTTTAAAATAGAAGATAAAAAGATTCATTCTTAGCACTTAATGCTTCTCGTTTTTCATACAGTGAAAAATGCCTCACAAGCAACCAAAGAAATATGCACAGTTTACGGTAATGATTCTGTATCCGAAAGAACTGTACGGAAGTGGTTCGCAAAGTTTCGAGCTGGAGATTGTAGCCCTATTGATAAAGAACGATCAGGCAGACCATCCACCACAAATGACGACTAAATCAAGTCATTAATTGAGAATAACCCGCATTCCACAACCCGAGAATTGGCATAAAGCCTCAACCTATCAAAATTCGCCGTTCATGAGTACCTGGTTAAGATTGAGTTCACAAATCACTACGATGTTTTAGTGCTACATGAGTTGAGTGAGAGGAATGTTTTGAATCGCGTTTCCATCTGTGATATACTTAATAAACGGAATGAAACTGTGTTTTTTTAAAGCAAATTGTTATCGGGGATGATAAATGGATTATCTACCGAAATGTTCAGAGAAAGCGATCCTGGAGTACGCGACATGAGCCACCCTTAGCCATTCCATAAGCGTATCTTCACCCTAAAAAAGTTATGCATTGTGTCTGGTGGGATTGCAAGGGAATTCTGTACGATGAGCTTCTCCCAAGTAACAAGACAATTAATTCTGAAAAATACTGCTCACAACTGGATGAGTTAAAAACTGCAACTCAAGAAAAACGTCCAGAATTGGCCAACAAGAAAGGTGTTGTGTTTCAACATGTTAATGCAAGACCACACGCTTCTTTGCGAACCAGACAGAAATTGCTGCAATTTGGCTGGGATGTGTTACCTCACCCTCCATATTCACCAGATATTGCCCCTTCAGATTTCTGCCTATTCAGGTCTTTGCAGAATACTCTTAATGGTAATAATTTCAATTTTTTGGATGACATAAAACGATACCTTGACGAATTCTTTGCCATAAAAACACCTCAGTTCTGGGAAGGAGGTATTTTCAAGTTAAAGGATAGATGGAGACATATTGTGCAACAAAATGGTTCATATTTGGTTGAAAATAAATGTAATAACAAATTTTTATTTACCTTTTTCTTGCCCCTAAAAATCGGCACTAACTTTCCGGACAACCAAATACTATATATATGTACATACATCATAAACACGCAAAGTGCATGTATATATTCTGCAAAACTTGATATAACCTAATTTTTTATTGTAAACATGTTTATTTTGAAACTCCGATGGCTTGAAAATTGTATGCCAATATTTTAATGATGAAAATTTTCTTGTGAGATAGACGCTGTCCTTTTGTTTTACAATAAATTAAATCAGCGGCAAGAAAATTCAACGCCTTAAGACAACAAGTTTGAAGGCGAAAAACCACGCTCTAATAAACGTCAAACCTTGCTGCAAGGGGTTACAAACCATATTTTATAGTGATATATAGACCAGTATCTACGACAATTTTCTCACTATTAGTGTTATGCAGGGTGGCCCATACGTATTGACTTACGTGGTTAAGCATTGACTTACGTGGTTAAGGTGTACGTGCATGACTGATGGATTTACTTTTAGACGGCATGGGACTTCGGTATTGAACCATGAATGGGCCAAACGGCTCGTTCCTATTGCCTTATTCTATTCTATTCTATTCTAAGGTACCTTTTTAAAACTATTATAGATATAAAACTACAAATGGTAAAGAAATTTGGTTAATTCAAATGAATGAGGAGATTTTAAAGTTTTTTATCAGCGTATCAAGTCTAGAGACACTCACAACATATTGCCCAAAAAATTTATGAATCCACTCGCCAAAATGAATCACTACGCAATGGAACAACGAGCAAAAATAGTGGAACTTTATTTCCAATGTAGTTGTTCGGTTACTGCAGTTCAGAGGAATTACAGGAATATTGATTGCGTTGAAAGAAGTCCTTCGAAGAAGTGCATAAAAAACTGGTATTGAAATTTAGAGAAACTGGGACAACAGCCGAAGACAACGTTGTGGCAGGCCACGAACCATACGAACTGGTGCTTCAATTCTGCTTGTTGCAACGAGTGTTGCTGATCGGCCCGAAACGTCAACTAGGAGACGTTCAATTCGACTGAGAACATCACATACCTCACTGCAACGTATTTTAGTAAGAGATCAAAAGTATCATCCATATAAATTCAGTTAACTCGAGAACTCCATCCTACGGACTACCAACAGCGATTAGATTTTGCGAATAGATTTCTGCAGCTTGCAGAAAATGAAATCTATGTAAACAATTTAATAATGACTGATGAGCCACATTTTCACATCAATGGTTTTGTTAATAAGCAAAATTGCAGATTCTGGGCTTCAGAAAATCTAAAAGAAACTCATGAACGTCCACTTCATTCAGCTAAAGTAACAGTGGTCCTTACGTATTATCGGGAGGACCTTTGATTTTTACTTTTTCTTTTTTTTCACAGGGTTTGTTGGTTAGGTTAGGTTAGGTTAGGTTAGGTTAGGTTAGGTTAGGTTAGGTTAGGTTAGGTTAGGTTAGGTTAACCGTTTCAATAAATAATTTACTTTAATTTTTGAGTCGTTTTTTTAAAGGTCCTCCCGATAATACGTAAGCACCGTAACAGTATAGTGTGGCATCACGTCTTTGAGGATCTTTGGACCATACTTTTTTGAAGATGCTAATGGTGATGCAATTTGTGTTAATGGAAACCTTTATTGACAAATGATTCAAGAATATTTGATACCTGAAATTGGAGATAATAACATAGAGATAACCTTTTTCCAACAAGGTGAGAGCTACAGTGCACACAGCGAAAGAAACAATGTAAATGTAAAAAACAATTTTTCCAAACAGAGTAATTTCTCGTTTTGGTGATGTACCTTGGCCACCTTGATCTCCAGATCTAACTGCACCTGATTTCTTTCTCTGGGTATACTTAAAGGAAAATGTTTACATTGAAATGTCCGACACTTTACAGTAATTGAAACTAAACATCATTCAAGAGATCAACAACATTTTACCAGAGACATTAAGGAAAGTAATAAACACCCCCCTTGAAAGAGCACGCCATTGTTTGTCTAATAATTGAGGACATTAAAAGATATTGTATTCCATAGTTCAAAGTATTTTATTGTTTCATTCATAAATTCATATTAAACTTTGAAATTTTTGCTTTCATTTTGAATTAACCAAATCTTTTTGTCATTTTCAGTTTTATAGCTGAAATAATTTTAAAATGGGACCTTACTTATGGGCCACCTTACAAAATTGTAAAAAGTTTGCGCATCGTCGTAGGTTGAGAGAATTTGGGTATAGCTGATTGAAAAGGAGAGATACGATTGGTTTTTTGAAAAAAATAGCGTAATTTCCGACACACTTCAGTACACGATGGACAACACTGTATAATTTTGATGTAATGTCTATTAGTTATAAATAAAAGCGATCAAACTACGTAGATTTGACAACAATGGAAAGGAAGAGCCTTCACGCAACTAAAACATTTGCTAATTTTAACACGTTAACCGCCACATGTACCACCGGTGGTACATTTGAGGATTTCACTTACCGCCGCATGTACCACCGGTGGTACATTTCCAAATTTTTAATAATTATTTTCAAAAATTAATTTAAAATATTTACGGAAGGTTAAATGATAAAGTCGTAAAATGGTAAAGTCGTGGCGGTAGTGACAAATCTCTGATATCAGGCATGGCGGTTAACGTGTTAACATGAGCTCCTCAGTTTGACATAAATTGAATACATTGCGTATGGAGAATACTCAGCAGCTGTTATGAATTGAATAATTCCAGAAAATATCCACGGTTTAAATATGACGAATTTGAAATTATTATAGAGACGAACGCAGTACAGATTTACGACGACTTATTGTGTTTTAAATTGATATTTTTTATGAATATAAAAGAACTTCGATTCTGTATCTTGTTTACCGATAACATGACCTACATAGTATCCGTTGAAATTCCACAATTTAAATATGATAAAATTGAAGATCCATGGAATAATATGCAGTTTCAGTTTTACCCGTAGTACTATTAGAACCTAAATATTTTTCATGAATATATACAGAACTTTCATGTTGTATTTATATGCCAATAACATGACCGTGTAGGAGAAAAAGGCTAACAACAGGAAAAAATGACGTATTTTATAGTAGTCTGGCACCTCTGGTGTCCAAAATACAATGCTTATAATACATGTATACATGTTCTCATTTCAGTTCAAGAATTTTTCTTCACTGATAGATTAGAAGAAATAGACGGATGGCATACACTCTCTTTATATATATCGCAATATATAAAGAGAGATGGATAGAAAGAGTGGCAGTGATTTAAATATACTGTGTATGCCATACTATGTAGACATATACAATTGATTTTATGACAAAAAACAATGAGAATAAAGATAATCATTCGGGTAGTACATTTTAAGACCTTAACTGAAATTTGATTTTTTTTGGCTGAAAACGATGTGCCACATTCGTAATGAAATCTTTCCATGACTGGAAGGTTTTAATACGATGGAGAGGGATGCAGTTTGTTCTACAGTGAGATTTTCAGGTTATTTCATAGAGTTATTTTTCAAATGCGAGAAGAATGGTAGCTAAGTAGAGCGTCATTTCACTGAACTTACTTTTTTATCTACAGCGATGATTGAATAAGTTTGAAAACTTCAGTTCTTTGAAGAAGGTATAGAAATAGGAATACAAACCTGCCGTATAAACAAGAAATCTTAGCTATATCAGGGTCCAATGAAGCTCCGTAAGAAATGGATTTTAAAATTACAGTTTTAATTATTTTATTCACAATTTTTCCACCTGTATGTAGGTATTACACAAACGATAACTTTTTTGATTTCTTCCATATGTATTACAATGATATGGGTATTTGTCTCTCTCTACTGCATTCTGTTCTTAGTCCGTTTTTCTTAACAATAGGTGATGCAGAAGAACAAATACTCTGATTTTGCCTAGCAAATTTCAACACAATAGAATATTCAATAGAGGAGTTCCACAACCAATTAGCTATTACCTAAATTTCAAATGAATCTGGGTAAGTAAATGTTAAAGTTTCAGGTCGAGTAAAAAACAGAGTATATAAGCCTGCTGGTTGAAACTAGTAAAACAAATAGCTTGCTTGTCTTATTTTGAGTCAACATTGACCTACATATGTCGGCGAAATTTTACATCTACAATAAATTGGTGAGTCACACTATTTTTTCAAACTTCTCGCTGATCATTTGGACAGTTTCCATTGAAGTAAACTGATGAGTTGCGTATCACTAAATAACACACGGTATAACTTCAGCGTGCTATCAGGACGGTAACCCTCGATAACACTTTTATGCAGCCCAGCGACCCATAATTCTGTCAGTTCAGAAACAACGTAGTCCACAAATGTAATTCCTACAAATCAGCCACTCTGGCAGCTCAGAAGGAGAATAACCCGTGCCTAAGATTGTTGTGCACTGCAAGGCCCCATTTTCCTGGCAGCTCAGAAGCGCAACCTGACATCATGAGCAGCAAAATTCCACGTTATACCAACGCGCCGTTGCGTTGAAGACTGGATTCTCAGATACAATGCAGCGTTAAGCAGTCTCTTACACCTTCTAAGATTTTTCCTTCCCGACATCGTACTTGATTGTTCCTATAAGGCCCGTTCACTGTACGTGTCATGATTACTTGAGACATGTCTCTTAAGGAAGACGGTTCATATCTAGAAAGTTCTTAGACGCGTTAGAAAAGGATACTGTTATCCTAAACTCAATATTTGATAATCGCAATACTCTAGGGTAAAACTAAATATGTTCTCATATCTTTCATTTTTCGAAATGGTGGATGCTAAGTTTATAATATAAAGGAAAAATGACTAAAACCTGTACACAAACTGACATTTGCACTCCGTTGATCCAAGGACTGAGTAAAGACTTCGTGCTGAACTTTGTTGTGAATAGAAGTGGGCTACCGAATTTTGTCGTTAATTCTAATCTTATCTGTCGACAGATAATAATTGAAACCATATATATTAAAGATTTTAAAAATATAAAAACATACCAAAATATATGATTTCAACCATTCTTTGTTCTTTCAGACATTGGAATTCAGATGTTTTTTACTTATTACGAGAGTCAAGGCGTAGTCGTTGCGGTTTAACCGACTAGTTTGTATTTAACGAATAAAAAAGCAAATCATGATTTAAAGTAGATAAAGTATGTGCATATTAAATGTCATACGTACGTGTAACTAAATTTTTATGACAAAATACATAATACAGCGTAATATAATTTACAGCAAAAACTGTAATAAAACGTAAAACATTAAAGGGAAGTGTAACGTAATTTCACCTAAGGCCTAAGCTGTAAGACACTATACAATGTAATGCAACACAACACAATGCAAATCAGTCAACGCAATAGAACACAGCACATACAGGACTGCATAATACACCGCAGTGGAATACAATACACGACAGTATAATACAATGCAACACAACAAAATACAACAGAGCACAATACCAAATTGTACAATAAAATACATACAACCCAATACAACATAACACAATACAAGACAGGAAACCGCAACATAACTCAACATAAAGGGACATTTGTTCTTTCAATGGAATATTCTATTGTTGACTGGATATCAATTGGCTTTCATGCTGCACAGATGAATATTATCAGAATTTATTTTATTATTTTCTTGAACAGTAAAAACTATTCATAATTGTAAAATCATGTACTTTCAGCCTCGCAAGTAAATTTATCACACATTTTAGGAATTTCTATAATTCTTCAAAAATCACGAATAAAGAATTTATATAAATATCTCAAATTGTAGCATGAAGTTAGTGTGAGAAAATTTGTAGCACCGTAACAGTTAAGATTAGGATGTAAGGGTTAAAAGCTCACTGGAAAATGGAGTATCGGCTTACATGTATAATTAATTCATGCAATTTGCAACCTTGAGCGAGCATATTTACGAGCAGCCTTCTCCCTTTCGATAGGGAGACATAATGTATACATGCTTCGCAGAAAAAGCAAACTTTGTTTGCAAAATCATTGAACCACGAAAGCCAGACATAAAAGAGCTTGTAAAAAAGTTTGTGGCCTAAAACATTGCAAGAGATTACTGGAATTTCACTTGAACACAAATGAATATAGGTCAGATGTGGGTGGAGTCTCAAGCGAGGGGCAACCTTGTCGCAACCAGGTTGGTGAAAATAATAGAAATGAACGAAGAAAGAAAGTAGATAAAGTCATTACGATAGGGGAAACATAACGACAGTTTCATAGTAACCGTCTAAAAGTGAAGATGAAGAGGCTCAAAACATGACCCAAGAAAAATGTGGCTGAAGAAGCCGGGAAAAAACACAGAAATAATTACTTCATTAATAAAGAGACAACACACTAAAAAATAGTCTGTGTTGAGCAGCTAAAATCAGCGAAAGATTTGTCATTCAACGGGACCACGTTAGGTGTCAAGCATACAACATCGCAGAAGTAATCAAGTGATAAATCTTGGACACCAGGGGATTTTTCAACAACTGATAGAGAATGGGTGAGTCATATGTGAATGGGGAGGTCGAAAAAATATGAATACACCTTTATTTAAAATCTTGATTGTTTGGCAACTACTATCCTGCCTCGCCGCATATCATCCGAAAGTCTTTTAATTTGATCTTGAATATTACATGTCATTATTGTTGTGTGCTGTAAAATAGTGTCTCAGAAAGATAAACGAGGGGAAGTGTCTGCACTTCGTGCGGGAATCAAAGTGAGGAAGGTTGCAAATCTGGTCGGGATGCCTCGTACAACCGTCTACACGATCAGACGTGCTGGTGTGGTGACATAAAATGTAAGTGTACGTATATTATAGAAATTTACACTTTCGATAGGATTAAAGTAGCTTCCGAACTTCTGTACTTCTACAGAGAACTAGGAATAAGTAGCAAAAACTACCAACGTCGTTACGCGGATGGATAGGTAGAGAGAGAAGATTAGGAGTTTCAGCGCCGTCGCTTTCGGAGGTTCCATCCGGTCCCAAGTAACCCAACTTGTCCATATTGCGTATGTGTAGTCCATTCAGACTAAGGATTCGCTGCAGTGTGGATCAGGGTCGTCGGGCTGCGTGCAGATGGTGGATGCTGATCCTGCTCCATCCTCGGCTAAACGTGACGTTCTACTTCTTTCTTGCTTTTACCTTCCTATGTTTTGTGTTTTGAATAGAATTTCTTTCATTTTGTTGTGATACCTAGTACCAATTGTCTGACTTGTACTCCATTTTTAAAACTGGTTTATTCAGAATTACGAATAAACAACTTAAAATTAGACTATTGTCTAACGCTAAATAAAATTACTTAATTACGAGTGAATTCGTCTAATAATGAGAGCGTCTGAAAAGACACTCTCAACCCTGAATTTGACTCTGTAAATTAAAATTTCCTCTTCCTTTCAAAAAGTCAAAACTACTACTATCCTCTACTATCCATGTAGAGTACGCTTCTTGTACTATTTTCGTTCTAACTTTAATTTCTATCACGCCAAGCGGTTTTTGATGGAAACACTGAAAGAACACGTATCTTTTAAATTAGTATCACTCAATAGAAAGTTGTCTGAATCTATACCTTAATGAAATATGAAATATGGAATAGGTCCATCATCAGCAGAATAATCAATCCGTCAATTTCCAACGGTACAAACAAATTGGGGAATTGCTACCAACTTTGGGACAGCGACGGGCGAACTCTTGCTGGGGAATAAGTCCTCGCAGTCAATGGTAGGTGACTCACCTGTAATTAGGACCTTGCCTTTACATTTGGCATTAATAGCAACATTGTCCCGGTATTCCGGTGAGCTTCGTAAGAAAATCTTTACTTTAGCAGTAGGAAGAAGTGGGAGTCTACCGGTCGCGCGTCGGCAATCCTTGAACACGGGTCATCTGCGCCTTTTACGGCTGGAGCTTAGCATGCGCTACTTAGAATTCTGGTTAACTGCGGTTCCGCTGGTGGAAGACTGACATTCCAGCTCTAGACTCCAGGAGATTGACGGACCTCGAGCGTGGGGGTGCTGAGACAAGCCGTTCTCTCCAGCTTTTTATTAATGTTCTGGCTCTTGCAGACCTCAGTTATTAAATGTCAATTTAATTGCTGAGCAAGAGGCCAGTTTTGTTGGAGGGACGGCTTAAAACCCTTAACTACTTTTTTTTTGACGGTCAATTCGTCAAAATGATTAGTGTATAAAAACTCTTGAATACAAAAAATATTCAATTGCTATATAATTTGAAGTAAATAAATTGGTGTTAAACCTTAACTTTTATTCATGAAGAGTCGTGAACATTTGTAGCGTGAAAATTCGCGACAGTATAATTAATATATATATATATATATATATATATATATATATATATATATATATATATATATATATATATATATATATATATATATATATATATATATATATGTATATGTGTATATATGTGTATATGTATGTGTATGTGTATGTATCGTGCGATGTACAAGAGGTATGGAGCTATGGCGCGTCGTTGCCGTCTGGCCACCTGAATAAACCAGGTATTAACTGAAAGGCATTAGGACCACAGAAGTGCGGAGATCAACAGAACAGAGCCAAACAAACTTGAGCAATTGGTGGGAACGACTGCCTTACAACAAGTAAATGTAGAAAACTACGAATAAAACACAAAAATTGTAAGCTCCGATAAAACAAGGGTACGTATAGAGCTACGGGGGATTTTGATGCCAGACTTGGCGACATTAGTGATCTATCATGATATAAGGGTGAAAGTTGGCACCTAAAGGGTAGGTGGTAAGGTAAGAAGTGTCAAATTGTTTAAAGGGGAATTAATCTAAAATATCTTGCCGATGAACGGTAGTAGATCTTACACGTGCAATTTAACGTGTGTGTTGAGGGAATATTGAATTGTGTAGTATTAAAGCACCTGGGAAATTCATCACTCAGGCGAATAATGTTACACCGTAAATTTAAGTAACTAATAACACTTTGGAAATGCAATTAAAAATTATTGGCACAGTATGAGAAGATTATAGCGGGTATGGTTAAGGTGTCATTTGCGAGTGTTGAATTTATTATATTCTTGTCTCCAGTACAAATGGCAAGTATTATGTATTAGGGCAATAATATGGAAAGATAGATGAAATTAGAGATGGAGTGAATTTTCATATTTTACTGTGAACGTCTTCATTAAATTTTGATTGTTTCGTGTCGCACCTACCTATATGACAATTAGGAATCAGATTGTGTGTTAATATGGTATGATATTTTGTGGCTCAGCTGTAGTATACAAGAGATCGTATTCATTAATTTTTTCGGTGTGAATTAGAATAGGACATGATAAATTTTCTGCATGTATTCATCATCTTCCTCACGACTACCCTTGAAAAATTGGGAACCTTTTAATCATTTCATTCATGGGGAGGACTAGGGCTCCTTTGAAGGTGATTGTCATATTTTGTCATATTGTTTGCCTTATTATGTTTGTCTCAAGACCCGTTTTGCAAGCATTAATTGAGAATAATGGATAAACAGCATGCAGAAAAGACTCATCGTCAATCGATCATTGTACCACTAGTAGTAGACAAGACATTTCCATTCCAAATAATAAAATATAACAGGGAGGTGTTATCTGTATCACCACACTGGCACTGGTCAAAAGAGTGTTGTGGATCGAGACAGCTTGTGAAATGCCATTCAAAGCAGTCTCTTGACGTCCATGTGCAAACACGCCATGAGGCTCGCGGTTAGAGCGACTACAGTTCGACGAGCAATCGTAGTGCTGGGAAATAAGTCACTTGTTATTGTTGAGAGGCGCTACTCACGATAGCCAACTGCGTCAAGCGTCTTGAACGTTGTCAGAGGCTCATGAATGATCTCAAGTCTGCTCCACATGGCCGGGTGATCATCTTCTTAAATGAGAAAACTTGCACAGTAGACCTGGGGAAAAATATTGAGGCCCGCAAACTGAGGCCAAGCCTGCTGCGTTCGCCACCCAAATATCACCACCAATAAAGTATCCGTTGATTGGGAGTGGACTACCGTGAACAAAGACTACGTTGTCAAGATCTGCAAAACCTTCAGGCATCGTCTCAAGGCCATCATCGCTGTGGATTGCAGTTATATTAAATATAATTACTAGACCGGTATATTTATTGCCTGAAATAATGCTCACCTTTGTCAAGGAATTATGAAGTAGCTAATGCAAAATTTAGATTTAGGGTTTGTTCAGTTTCTTTGGCTCACCCGGTATACGGCGAAAATATCATAAATTCCTTACTAGGTTGCATACAATTTAGGGGGGAAATTATCATTGTGAAGTAGATGCAGTCGTTAAATTTAGGAGAATGGGATAAAATATATGAAATAGAAGTAACATGAGTTGGAAGTTAATGAATCTTTTTTGGATCGCTACCTGGTAGGACTTTTCTCGTGGAAGAAGGCATTTTCTTTACCATTGAGGATCGTGTTCGAAAGAAAAGACTCATCGGAATTAAGAATCAGATTGTCTGTTAATATGGTATGATATTTCGTGGCTCAGCTGAAGTATACAAAAGATCGTATTCATTAATTGTTATATTATTAATTATTATATTAATTCATTGTTACATTATTATGCAGCCACTGTGGTCGAGTGGTCTGCGGACTGTGTTAGGTATCAGGTCTCTGCTTCGGGCAGACAGACTGCGGGTTCGAAACCCGGCCATGAATACGAGCTGTTTCTCATTTCGCGCCGTGAGCTCGCATTTATCGGTAAGCCCTCAACTCCCCGCCCATGGACACATCCCGGGATCGTCGCATGGAGCTCACCATTATCATCCTTACTCTAAGAATGTTAACCTTAAGGATTTGAAAAACCAATGTACTAATGTCTATGTACTGTGTACTTGATTGGAAATAAAGTTGTTTGTTTGTTTGTTTCGGTTAGCAGTTTGAGCTTTGCAAACACCGAGTGGAAGAGGAAACCCAAATGATAATTTTTTTATCTTTGGAGTGTGATTGAGCGGATTAATCAAGAATCAATGGAAGAAACTTCAAAATCTCATCACAAACCTATGACATTATTGTAGGTCATTTTGAATTGTTTCGTCTGAAATCAATTAATTGAGTGATAGTGCTAAATGCAGTGCAGTATTCATTATGTAAAAGATTTATACGGAGTTGGTAGTTAGTTCATAAGCCATTAGAGAAGGGGATCGCACATGCCCAGCTAGTTGTAGGCTGAAGGTAAATGATAAGGTATTTAATTTTTTTGACGCTGTATACGATAATTTTATGGGGTAAATATAATAAATAAGGATTAAATGTTTACGATGGTATCACACATTCTAAATGATATCAGGAAAAGAAGTAACGTGTGAAGAATATTCTGAGAATTGACAGGAGGCAACATCAGTGAGTTTTGTGTCAGTACGAAATGGGTGAGTACTGGACCATTAATTAGAAGTTTTATGCAGACCGTGCATAATTATAAGTTAACTGTATGATGTGCCCCTCATTCTAGACAATATTTGATGTAATGAGTGTTTATTGTGGAAGGGAGAGTGAATTCCTTCAGTGCAAATGCCTTCCATGTTGGTCTTAGCGTGATTGTCCACAATAGTTTTCCGTAAATGTTTATGTAGAGAAAAATCGAGCACGTTGAGTTATCCATTTAGTTCATGGGATTCAGCAGGCAAATTTAAGGTCGGCTGAGTTCAAAGAGGATTATTACATTCATTTCTTGCTTCAGAAATATGACATGCACAAACTACCAGGAATATTAACATTTCGGAGGTGCATCTCGTGACATTAGACAACATTTGTGGCATAAAATCTGTCTGCAATGTTAACAGATTCTTGGGGCTCATTTTACATGAGTTAAAAACACAACTAAACTGTTATATGCAAAGTTTTGAAAATCTTAACCATGAGTAGTAATTACGGAATGAACCTCTTGAATAGTAAGAGCCAGCAAATATTGCTGTAAAACTCTCCGTGGGTGAAAACCTTTATAGTACTGTTTCTAAAGGTATTGCAGTACTCAATCTGCATCTTCATGACCCGTTTTCTAGAAAAAAATTGCAAGTAGCTAAATAAATGCAGACATTACAGGACAAGAATCACAAGCAAACTCATTCCTTATGCAAATGTTCCGAATAAATTATACTAGTCTTATGCTAACAAAGATCAATCAATGTATCAATGCAATGAAGTAACAAATACCGGGAAGTAGGAATGTGAAATGTTTTCATGCAACGAAGCGTAATTCTTAAGGTTTTAGGTAAACGAACGCAATCTCTATAGATGACTGCTTGATTTCTTCATATGTAGTGAAAAGTTTGGGGACCCGTTTTTTTGCCTTAATTATTGTTACTTACGGTAAAAGCAAAAAAAAAACAAGTTAGAAATTTATAAAAACCAAATCTATACTAAGATCCTGTCATTTTTCCAGATTATGATTGTCTTTTTGAAGACCAACATATTCCCAAACACAAAGCTATGTTGAAGACCAACATATTCCCAAACACAAAGCTCATCTGGTACAAAATTTGTTCAATGAGGTGATGTACACGACAAAACTATCAAATAGAATGTCATAAAATTTTAATATGTTTCATCATTTGTGGAACGAGTTGAAAAGACATGCTTGGAGTTGGTCCCTGGAACACCTCGTTTAAAAATGCTGTGGCAAATATTTCTGGAAAATAACAGATTCTCTATCATGATTTCTAGTGCTGATATCAAACAAGTTATTTCAAGTCAAATCAAGGTTGTTAGTGACAGAATTTCACCTTAGTACAAACTTTATAAAGAGAACAGGTGCAGTAATTATTACGCAAATTTATGAAGATTTTAAGTTTCTCTATCGAAGCAGTAACAATTAGTATTTGATTTGTGTTGGTAATGAAACTGACTGTCGTTAATTTTAGTTTAAAGCAAAAATGAGCGTTAGAAGTGAAAAGGCCACAATGCACATGTAACGTTGAAATACTGAAGGAAGCTCAGTTTTGACCCATGAAAAGTTGATTTTGGTAATTATTTTAGCGATCAGTTTTTTTAGTTATTGGGTTAACATTCTTTAACATTTAGTATGTAACGAGAAATTGTCTTTCAGCATGAGTAAATTTTCTACCACTCAAGGGTTTCATTTGTCGCTGGAGACTTGCTAATAGGCATGTGTACCCATGTAGATTATATTCACTTATATTCGTTTGTCCAACTATGAAATAATTTTTATTTAAGAAAATAATATACTTCCCAGAATTTTTTTATCTGATACTATTTACATTTGGAAATAGAGGTAGACTTTTATTTTTGTGGGTGTAGTTTGGAACCAGGGAACTGTCCGAAAACCATTTATCAGTCAATTTCTCAGGGATTTAACAGAAAGCCCTTAATTGAATAGAAATTTCTTAATTTTTTTACCCAAGGACTTCTTAATTTCATATTTGTTTGATGTAGTATTACCTGGTTTCGATGCTCAGTATGTTTTTTATCATGCAAAATACTGCTTATTTTCAGCACATATATATGGTGCAAGTTACCCCAGTATTTTCCTCGAGATCAGGAGTGTAACTGCCTCTAGGGCAGATTACAGAACTCGCAGAAAATTTTATTATTCCTATTGCTGCTGTGGTTTTTGCATCAAGTACGAGCACGTGACGTACCACTATTCTATGTATTTTTTAAATCAATTTGCTAGCACAATGGATCGAACATAGCACTCGTGTGACTTCATTTCTCGCTTGGCACATCTCTACCCTCTAGATCAGTGTTTCTCAAACTTTTGTAACTCGCGGCACCTTTATCAACCATTAAAAATTTCGCGGCACACATACTGCAAACGTACTGTGAACTATGGAGAATTATTATACCATAGCTACATTTTTTAAAAGATCTAAGCCTCAAAGGGAAAATTTTTAAATGCGAATAACAAAACTTACCTTTTAATTTGGTTTAAAATTTTTAGTGCTGGTTGTTTCCACTTGCCGTTTTTAGTGTGAAACGTGTGCTTGGTGCTGTTTTGCAACCTCTTCAATGCTTGAGCGTACATGGGATAAGCACACTCGCCTTTCTTCCTCAGTGGAACGTAGTCTTTCTCTCTTTTTCATTTTTATATTGTCCAATGTAGAGAATCCTAATTCACACAGATAGGCAGTCGAAAATTGCAAGAGGACTGCCAGAGCTTTATCTGATAAGGCTGGATATTCATATTTTGCGGAAATCCAAAAGGTATCGATAGGGACCGCAGAATGTTTTATTTTCAAGCTGCGGTCACTTGAAATAATTGCTAATTCTTCTTCGTCATGTATTTGAAGTTCATTATGAGGAAAATCAATGAACGGATTTCGAATCCAGTCTTACTTCTCAGTGTTCAATGACGGAAAATAATGGTGAATACTTTCTCCGAGTGTAGACAAATGTTTTACTATAATAGGGATCATTTTCTTTTTGCAGTAGCTACGCATTGTATGGAACGTATCAGTTTCACCTTTTTTGACTCTGACTTTCCAAATATCAATTTTCTTTTTGAGAGATACCAATTTATCCGTTGAGGTGAGAATATTTTCATATCTGCCTTGCATGCCACTGTTAACAGTGTTAAGATGACAGAATATATCTGCCACATATTCCATTTTAGACATTCAAAAATCGCATTTGAGATAATTATAAAATCGTTCCATCTTTTTTTTTCTTCAAAAAATACAATCAATTCCTTGTGTAAATCATGAACACGAGCCAGGAGTTTACCTTTCGATAGCCATCGAACTTCGGTATGCATAAGTAAGCGAACGTGATTAGAATCCATGCCTTTGCACAATGCTTCAAACACCCTCGATTTCAATTGTTTACTTTTAATGTAATTACTATTTCAATAACTTGCTACAACACCTCCTTCAAATCTTCCTGTGATACTTTTGACACTAGAACTTCTCGATGTAAAAAGCAATGTGTACGAATGACTTCTTGATTTTCTTTCTGTACTAGTGAAGCGAAGATTTTAATACAGCCAACCATACATGGTGCTTCATCAGTGCAAATGCCAACGCAAGACTTCCAGCTCAAATCATTTTTTTTCAAGATCGCTTGTCACAACATCAAAAATATCCTGACCTCTACAAGTTGTTTGCATCTCCTTACAGCACAAAACCTGATTGATGATTTCATTTCCATGAATGAAACGCACAAATACAAGCAACTGAGCTCTGTTGCTTGTGTCAGTCGATTTATCAATTTTTAAGGCAAATTTTGATACTTTCATTAAGCTCTGTATTTACGTTTCAATATTCGTTGATAAATCTGAAATTCTCCTTCTTATTGTATCATTTGATAGGGGTATTTTGTTTATTTACGTCTCAGCCTTTTCTCCTAATATGAATTTAACCATCTTCCTACAAGCGGGCAAAATGACCAATTGAGCAAGAGTATGAGGTTTAAATTTCACTGCTATCAGTTTTGCCACTTCGAGGGAAGCAAGTTAAGCTCTTTCTGATATGTTCAAAGTTTTTTTGGAAAAGATTTTGTTGCTTCGTTTGCCGATCTAACAATCTTTGAAAATAGCTGACATCTTTATTTTTGAGATAGGAATGTTTAGTAGTGAAATGTCTTTCTAATTTACTTGGCACCATCGATTCATTGGACAACCTATCACTACAAACAACACATAATGGACTTGGCCGCTCGTCTGATCCATTCGAAGAAAATCCTAACTGCAAATATTCATTCTTGTATGTTCGGTCGTGGTGAACTTTAGCTGTTTTTGCACTAGAGTTGAAGGGGTTTATCATTTGCTTGCTGTTAGTGGACTCACAATCGTCACTTAGTACTTTTATTTTTATGAACTTATCCATTGTTATTGAGAGGGGGGGTTATATTATAAAACTGTTAACATACACTGTCACTCACGTATTCCATAACAGGCACTGACAAACTAATTAGGTGGCAGCACAGTGGTGGCAGTCCCACCGCTGTGCTAGCTGTCAAATTATTTCGTCCAGCTTTAAAATATGGTAGGAGAAACATTGAAAATTTTTCGAACTTGCGATATTCATAATATATGGCTTATATGCAGATAAAAATACTTCGTTGACTTGACTTATCGTCCAATTCCCCTCGATAGTGAAGCCCCTTGATAGTGAAGGTAAAATGATAACGAGCAAGTAACCTGAATTTAATCAAAGTTAAACGAAATTAATTGACATGACGTGAACGAAAAGCTTGTACATTGAAGTAAATGTAGTTCTCTATTTGTTTTCGTGATAAAAGTTATAATTTAATGCGGTTCATATAATTATGATAATAAAGTGCCATATTAAGATCCACAATGTTTTGCAATAACTACGGTACAATTTAGTGTTCGTGTCACTCCTTGCAGGGCTTAACCTGAACTTTTAACTCACTAAAATTTAACATTTTGAATAATAATTTACATTCTTCGGGATATGGGAGGAAATTAGTTTAAACTTTATAAAAGATATACGTAGATTTTTGTCCTGTTTTCTTGTTTCGCGGCACACTAAATTTGGTCTCGCGGCACACTAGTGTGCTGCGGCACCGTGTTTGAAAATCACTTCTCTAGATCATAAGTTGCCTTTCTCTGACCTTGTACCTTCTCAGTATTTCGAGAGATGCGTGTGTACTCCTGAATTTTTATGACAGAAATATGAGTAGAAACATAAAATTCCACTGGATTTTTAATAGAACTTTTAGGGTTTAGGAACTATAAACTAACATTAAATGTACCCCTTTAGATAAGCAAATGTACTCCAAGGGGTACTTGTACCGCAGGTTGGGAAGCCCTGCTCTAGGTAATCAGACTGACAGTCCAAAACGGTACTTGTGCTACATCTATTCAAATGTGTTTAACACCACTATTAAATATCCATGAATTCGTCTTTTACATATATGTTCATGTTCACTCAGACACGCAGTTCTGTTTAGCGATAAATTAGCACCCTGCATAGCCTGTAAAATACTGAGTTATGTAAATATTTGTGCTCTATTCAGGTATTTATGATAGCTACGGTAAAGTTCGAAATACATTAAAAAATACGTATACATATGTATATCCTACTCCGTATTTAGTTGGACGACGTACGAATGTTTCATCACAGTAGTTGGCGAAGAACGTTGACTCAAATTTTTAAAGGTTTGCAATGTTAGTTTTGAAGTGATTCAAAAACACTAAAAAATGTTGCACCTAGCATATATTAGGGAAAAATTTTTCTATAAATTTGTCAAATGAACTAAGATCTAACCTACTACGTTTGCCGAACGATAAATAATGAACTATTTCGAGTGACCGTATTGCTACTGAACTCCGCAAGCACAGGTACAAAATATCCACTCATCGATAATTGTATTTTGAAAATGATAAGCAGGTCATCGTAATTTGTAATGAAAACAGTACTTTCCATCCCTTTTTCTGTTTGGAATTACTTAGGGACTCAGGCAATTTTTAGTGTTGAGAGTTTATGAATCTCAAACATATTTATATTAGTTCAATGATCATCAATTGATGGGAAAATATTTTTTGACGAAGCGAAATACCTATTATTTATTGTTGAAAAAACTCTCCCAGAATAAATTTTATGACGTTTAATTTTCAGATTTCTCCGAACCATTTATTCAGTTAGTCAAATAGAAATTCATAAAGGAAAAGAAAAGTATGATGCTGGTTTTATTTCATATTTCAAAAATGTACCTTATATACTTAGTGAAATAGTAAGCTTGAGAATCACTTATAGTTTCCGGGAGGTTAGATATTCTGCAGGAAGCGTGGATATAACTATATAACTATAATACTCTTTAGAAACAATTTTCTAACGACTTTAATTCCGCTTCCCGACAGCTCTGGTCTGGAACACACGACCGAAGCGTCTTCATGGTTTTCTTCATAGTAGCACATAAGTGATGAACAGTTTTGAAAACTCAATAACAAGAACGCTATCAGAGGTAAAGAGTCCTAAACATATCTAGGTAATCGCAGATTTTTCCTCTGTTTTTTTCTGACATTTTTTGCACGCTGTTTTAACAACTAACAAAAATTTAATTTCCAAAATGGTGTGCTATATGCAAAAACAGCGAATACAAAGTTGAGGAAATTTGCATTTAATATAATGGATGATTTATTATGACTAAAAATATTTATCAAAACATTTCTAATACTGACATTACAACAATTTTGTAATACCAGTGACCCTTAATTCAGAAAAAAGCTCAACAGAAAAGAATCGATGAACCTGAAATAAAACTTTCCATACCGATTAATACCATTTAAAAGGACGTTCCATGTCTGCCTCTAGTTCCAAATATAAATCATTTTGATCTTTCTCTATTAGAATATAGTATGAAGGGAGAGGATTAAATTACAATGTCCAATACGTTAGAGGCCTGGGCAAGAATAAATTAACGGTTCTTGGAATCTAAATGAATTCTGTTGCAAGGTTGCATTATGATTTCAGAGCACGCATGCTCTCAGTCCTTGAGTTCATTCGGATGTTCAAAAGTTAATAAGAATATAACGGTTGGTCTGGCGTTATTCTCCACAGGGTTAGTGCCTCAATCTGGAATGCATACAGAATTGAAGAAGATTCAGTTGTTGTTGGATATACCGTTTTTTTTGCAAAGCGTGTAGATCATTTAAGTTATGGAAGTAAGTTCTATAAAAATGAAACTATTCCTTTCAGGTACTAAGGTTCATTTTAAAGCTTCCATATTTTCACTTGGTTACATAAATTTATAAAACTTCATGTGTTATTGGTAAAAGGATCACCACTGCTTATCCTATTATAGGGAAATGAGCAGTCGGGAACTTCAAAATATACTTCTTAAATACATGCTTAAATTAATTTCGTACAATCTAAATAAAATAGTTACAAATTAATGAAATCTACTTCATGACTTATACCCTTACTCATTTAACAAAAAATACAGATATTTAAAAGGCGTTTTTCTTCAGTGGTAGGAGTAACTATTCAGGTTCTCAGTTATGGGACGAGTATTACGATGAGTCAGCCGGCGAAATAGCTTTTCAAACTCTACCTACAGTGCCTTGTGGGTCGATGATGTCGTAGTCTAATTGAAACAAAAAAATACTGTAAGCAATTCAAAGCGTAAACTACGCTCATGCTTGTGAATATGACCGTACTGTTAAAAGAAAAGGCGTACACGTCATAGTTCTGGATCAGCTTTTCTCAACCTCTGAAAGGCCATCTTCCATTCCTCAATTGATTCGGTTATCCTCCTGTCTCCCTGCCATGCAATAAATTAAGTATTCACAATTTTTTGGAGTCTGCTCTTGGCTCTTGGTTTAGAAAACTGTGCTAGATCATGTAGCCGTTAACCGTAAGCGGCTTCCATCCAGACACATGTCTGATTAGGGACGGAATTCTATGCAGTTATACGAATGAACTCCAGCTAGCTCGAACAAGAAGTGAGGCGATTTAAAATTTGAAATTTTGAGCATCCTTGTACAACAATAAATCATTGCACAAAAATCACTGAGTAATTATAGACGATAATGAAAGTTTCCCTTTGACTGTAGTTAAAGATGAACTAATTTCTTAGAGGTTATTGAACAGAAAATAGTAATAGTTATGAAAATTATGAGACAACACACTGTAAGTTCGAATACAAGGGAACAATTGCAAGACAGGAAAGTTGGTGGTAGATATTAGGGGTACCGGAAAGTTCTGTTCTGACTTTTTTTAGAAATAATAATTGAAATAAATATTACTGAAAAATCGTTATTGCTCTACAAAATATTCACCATTATCATGTATAACTGTCGCCCATCCACTTGGGAACTTTGTAATTCCCCTTCAAAAAAATAACATCTCTCAAAGAAATAAAGGAACTAAACTCTGTTTCAACCTCGTGAACATTTGTGAATCTTTTTCCGCTGATGAAATGCTTTAGAGGACGAAACAAGTCAAAATCTGATGGAGCAAGGTCTGGCGAGTATGGTGGGTGAGAAAGAACTTCCCAACCTAAGGACTTTATTTTTTTAGTTTGTTTGTTAGAATGGAGCTTATTTAAAGTTATCGTGTAGCAAAATGAGTCCTTTTCTGTTTGCTTCAGCAGAACATTTTTTACGCAACGATGCATACTTAAATGTTCAAGTTGCTGACAGTAAAGGTCTGTAATCGTAGGTTTTCCTTGCTCCAATAACTCAAAGTTAAAGAAAAGAAAATGAAAGAAAAGAGGACATTCCAGTAACACTAATAGTTAAACAGAGCAATAAATAAGACAAACACAAAATTCGCTGCAGTAGCTGCATTCGTGTATTCCTTTTCAGTCATACTTTTCTTTAGAAAAGTTTTCATTAAAGCCAAGATACACTACAAAAGAAATGATTGCTGAACTCAATTCCTCGTCATTTGTTGTCCCAACATAAAATATTAGTGAATTGGGAATATACTGTCTGCGTGACTTCATGCGCTTCGTAAAAGTTACGTTCAAAGTACAAAAACGCAGTTGAATAAATTATGCTTATCTCTGTTTAGTAATTGTTCTTACATGTATTGTGCGCTAATGACGAAAATGAAACACGTTCCTAATACGTACTATAAAATGTATTTAATGACTCACTGAATCGCATGAATAAAGAAAAACTTTGACAAACCACTATATGACGAATGATAAGCAGAACAATACTTTACGGTAAAAACATCGCTGTTGAGTGTTTATTATTCAGGTATGGATAAAGTTAATGCATCATGAAGGCATGAAGATAGGGATGATCGAACTATGCGATGACAGCCCAGCGCGTAAACCTATGTTGGAAGTGTGGTCTGCTAACACACGCATCCATAGCGTTTACCTGAACGATAGATGTGTAGATTTTACATTTCTTAGTTTTTGTGGAGAGAGCGAATTGGTGTAAACGAGAAGTATTTCCATATTTTATTTAGGTCAACCGCATGCGGTTCTATGAGACACAGCCAGGATACCAAATTGCACTAAATGTAATTTGTGAAAAAAAACTTAACGAAATTACAGAGCTGTCCAAAATAAATGAATTTATGTACATATGAATTTGGTTTTACGTGATTTTTCATACAATTATTCTAGTCGTTTTTTCGTGAAAATGTATGCAGTATTAAGTGGTGTCAATTAAAAGTTACTAAAAAATTTACGAAGATATTTTGTTTCCACCCAAACTAAAATAAACAATCGAGTAATTACTAACTTAGTTTATGTCTTTTATGCATACTATGTTAATAATGATGCGGTAATACAATGGGCTTGAAATTTTATACGACTGAGTTATCATTTCATTATATACGTCACTCATCACCAGCTTGGTCAACTGGTGAGCGAATCTGCTTGCGACCGGAAAGACCCGTGTTCGAATCCCGCTGCCGACATGGTTGACGCGGCTAGAAATACGGCATGGGACTTGGGTAAACAACCGAATAATTATCGAAGTAATTATCCGACACAAGAATGGGCCAGAGGTTCGTTCTTATAGCCTCATTCTATTCTATTCTATTCTTCTATATGAAGACAAGACTTAGTTGAATATCATGTAATACGCCACCGGTAATACGTGTGACCACATTTAAGTTGCTGACACTGGTATTTGCTCCTGACTCAGGTAACCCTTCCACGTGATCATATGGATGACTAATTTCTCACTTTAATTTTTTTTGCTAAGCTGCTTTGGAAATGAAATGACAGAGCAGCCAGCCCTGGAAATCTTTTGTTTGAGAGTCTATTAAAAAATGTATTACTTCTATGATTTTTTTCATAAACCATCGTTCCTCAGTTGAAGTGGGTAACATTCACACTACCACAAGCGCAAGTAATATATATTATGAATGGACGTTAAGCTGTTTTTAGTGTCGTCAAGTATTCCAAGAAAAAATCAGGCACTTAATTTTATTTAAAACTATCAGTAGCATGAACTTAAATACTATTCAGAAAATGCGAAGACTACGCTACATATCTATGCTAAATAATTACGAGAGAAATATTAATAATTTAACTTGAAAGCAAAATAAACAGTAATTTTAAACGTTTATAAAAGGCACCCGACCGCGTCTCCGTCTAAATTAGTCTCCACAATTCTAGTTTTTTTGGCGAACTAGTGTATAGTATGTAAAAATTCTGTCTTGCAACAAAAGTTGCATAAATATTTTTTATCAGATACGGAATTGCATTTATTTCACAATTTTTGTATCATATTTCTTCTCAATTATTGAGTATTAGTTGTTTGAATACGCAGGGTTAAATATCTCCATTTACGATGCTGGATTCTCACCTTTCCTTTAGTGAAGAGTGTATTGAATAAATATATTCATTTGTTATGTACGACACTCAACGTGCGTAGTAGGCAAGCGATTACAAATGCGCGACACACTTTCAGCAGACAGTCAATTTCTCATGTGTATGGGAAGAAGAAGCTTGAACTTATGACCTACATGCTGTACAATTATCATAAAAATTATTCGGACACTGACGCATAGCCAAGTCGTGTCTGAATTCAAGCTGCGCCGCAGATGCCGCATAAAGGGACATTTAAAATTGATGAGAGAAAAAATTAGATCTTCACAAAAATTATATAACATTATGAACCTTTACTAACTTTACTTTAACGATGACGGAGAATGAGCATGGACATTCTATGTCTTTAAGAACTTTGCGTTTACTCATACATCAGTTTACTGATAAACATTTACGTGAAAATCGTGAAAACACGTTGAAAAATATTCTATTATATATAAGGTTATTTGTTGGAACATAATAACAATTGTTATATTATTATTGAAAATAATATTAGGTAGAGTACTTGTATATGATCATAGTAAAAATTATTAACATAGTTATTATTAGTAACCCTCACGACACAGCCGCGAATGGTCGTGCGAGATAGGTGCTCAAGTACGTGAAGTGTAAGAGTTCTATCTTACGAAAGTACCAATCACGCCGAATAACGTGAATACTTTAACTGCTGACCGAATAATTACCGAAGTGATTTAAAGTGTCTACCGTTAAAGTT
>VCRD01002091.1:0-14366 GCA_006783055.1 Trinorchestia longiramus
GCAAGGCTGTGATGAAGGATCCGGTTAAGTTGTACCAGCCGTTGTATATTCAATGACAATCACGAGAGCATTAGATTAGGGTTAGTGTTTTAATTTTAATGTATTTTGCGAATGCCAGCATATATAAAGGAACTCTCACCGTTTTTCATATTATATTTCAGGGAAATCAAAAGCATTTCGATCACACTTTATTTGGAGGAAAAAATTAACCATCAACCATACGTTCCGTATATTTACGAGGTGATCGCTGTGACTGAGCATAATAATTAATTTTGCGCACTTGATTCGTTCCAGGGTAGGTGAAAGTTAATTGTAACTGTACAGTACTTCCTCTTCTTCTACTTCAATATTTTGAGTACTAGACCTTCAAGATCACTTGAACAAAAGTTGAATTAGAAAACGACAGACGATACATCTAGATCTAGTTTTCATATGGGTAGAATTAACGTCCCATTAACAACTGTTTTCACAAAATCCGAAACTGTTTACTGTTATATTTAATTTCAATCATGTATCACTATTTTTGTTTTAATTATTTTGTATGATTGCAGGGGACCTGTTGGACGAAGAGAAGGTGGCATCATGGCTCACATCGCAAGAAGCCTTCGAGATCAAGGACGAAATCGAGGAAGTAAACAGGAAGATGCTGGAGAAGCTGCTCAGCGAGAACGACTTCGTGGCGGTCTACTTCTGTAAGTTCTTTAAAGTTTTCTCTGAAGACAAAATTTCACAACACAGCATAGTTTGTCAAACCTAGAACATTTTGCATACTATGGAGTGTGTTGACTAGTTCCTGTCCCCTACCATGTCAACGATTTCTGATGACAATCACTTCTATTGGAAATAATTTGGACTACTGGAGAACAAAACTTGGAATATCAATCGTTGCTAAAATTTCCACATATTTTCCCCGTGATGCCAGATAAGCTGAAGCACATTTGAAATGTGCTTATATTGTTAATTTGATAACAGCAAGGAATAATAATAGTTAAAATAGTTATTCCTATTTTAGAAAAAATATTTCATTCTATAATCTAATTCCGTAAACATAATTCTCCAACGAGTTACTTTTGTAATACTAAAATATAGCTAAAATCTCGTTTCGTGTAATGCTAACTCGGTAGATTAAAATTTAATGACTGCTAAGTTTCATTGAAACAAACTTTTTGTGTAAAACTGTATTTATAAATATGCCATGCATCAATTATGGAAATTCTAGTTTAACCCTTCGTAATTTCTAACCGCTGTAGGTGCACTATCCTGTTGAAAATGATCAACCAGTTTATACTGCTGTGTTATGAGCAGACCAGAACGACTGCCACCGATGCGATGAAGTCCTTGAGCAACTGGAGAACATCGATGACGATGCAGACACTCTGGACATTACTTTCGTTAAAATTCGGGACACTCGTTATGCCAAGAAGTACGGACTTCAGAAGCTGCCCGCCCTTGCTTACTTCAGGAAGCGCTTCCCCAGCATATACAGAGGTAAGTGGTGTCTGACTTTACGTATGATTCTCATGCATATCTTAACTTACAACTTGTTCTTGTGTTGTTTGTGGATCCTGTCTGTGCCCTTAGTGCTCGCAAAAATAGTTTTCGACATACATACGTAAATAGAAATGGCTAGTTTTTGATAGCTCAGTAACAAGTGTTGCCACCGGTCACCGATGAAACGTCGAAGTTGAATTAAGGGTGAGAAACTGTACCGTGTTTTTAAACTATTACAGATGCTTTGGACGCGCCTTCAATGCTTACGTGAGAGCGACACACACAGAGTGCCATCACGGCATCCCTTGTAGATTACGACCAGCCTAGTCAGTAGTCTCATTTTTAAACGTCATAAATAGTTTACAAGAAGCTTGCTTTTACCCTCATGTCTCTTTCACTGTACTCGTGACTTGTCAATTTGAATTAATATATCTCGTTGGAGAATATTTTATTGCCGGAACAGCTCTCTGGAACAATTGTTCTGGAGTATCCTTGATACACCTACAGCTAGTGTTATGGTTCGCTTCTGTAACACCACCATACGAAACATCTGTAAATTTTCAACTCCTTGCCGACCACAGTTTTCTTGGAGAGAAATGTAACTCGACCGCACGCTGTTCACTGTCTGATCATACCGCCCGACTACCTTAACACGTTTGTTGCGATGCGACCCACCGGTGGGTCACTCAGGTTAGGTACTGTAATTTTTTCAAAGCTTTCTAGTGACGGTATGTACAAAGTAAAGATTTGTACCAACTAGGCAATCGCAACAAACGTGTTAAAACAAGTAGAACTGTAACATGTCCTGAGAGTTTTGGAATGCAGTACTGGCTTGCTAAATACTTTAGGTTTTGTTTTAGCACACTTTTTCAAAGAAAACTTCGAGGTCCATTCAGATGGTAATAGGTGAAGTCTAACGAAAGTATTTCCTTTGGCAGGAGACCTGATGGAGGAGCAAGATGTGTTGGAGTGGTTGCAGAAGAACAGATTCCGCCATCCTGAACTCAACCTTTTCATGTACGCCACAGTGGCCATCACCATCATCTTCGTCATGTACACGCTATTCCTCATGTTCTGCTTCCGGCCCTCCCACGCCAAGACGGCATGATGGTAATGGTTACTAGTTCGCACTTTTTTCCTCTCACGTCATATGAGTTGTAAGAGTTTTTGGATATTCCTGATGATACTGTAGATTCTGACTTTCAACACTATCGAATATAAAAAATTCAGTGACGGCGATGAGCATTTCCTAAATATCGTCACTCGGCAGGATGTCAATAATACTTAATTCAATACATAGTCCAAAGTAGTCACAAATGTCACCTGGGTTTTTAGGTGCGATATTTGCTCAGCTTTCTTTTCTAATGTAATACTGTTTGATCCGAGAATTAGGACATTAGGATGAGCTTAAGTAAGCATGAATAGAGCAGCTGAATTAGTTTGTCCGCTAATTTCCTTAATATCACATCAATTAACATTAATAGAGTTATACATGCTCTCCAAATTTATCGGCGAAGTTTTCCTGGTGGGAAATACAGGGTGTCTCAAAAAAATGTACTCACCCTTTAACCGTTGCTAACATGCTGTCTTCTTTGTGTTGCAGGTGTGAGGTTCGAACCTTTGCGAACATGATTCTTTAATTACATTTAATCATGTTCGCAAAGGTTCGAACCTCACACCTGGAACACAAAGAAGACAGCATGTTAGCAACGGTTAAAGGGTGAGTACATTTTTTTTTGAGACACCCTGTAGTGCTCTTAGTATCACGCAATAAGGAAAGGCAAAACAAACTCATACTCTCCTCCCTAAGGCACTCTAGTTAAATTCTTCAATTTTTTGCCTAAGACGAGACTTTATCTAGGGAAGGTCGGATAAAGAAATAAGAGATCACGGACAAAACGTACTGCAATGGCTGCATGGAGCGCACTTTGTGTGTAAGCTGGTCACTGTGCGCCATTGAAACCCTGATTCACATTGTTGGTCAAGACACAATTTGTTGATCTATACGTCACTGTCAACAGTTACTAAAAATCATTTGCAGTCTCGTCCATAGTCATGAGAAATATCGACCGTAAACTAGATTTGTACTTCATGGTACATAATTGATCGATTGCATAGTCAGGCCAATGACTGTATGTAAAACAACTGATTGAGTTATAGAGATGCCTGTGTTTGGTCACTTTTGGGTAGATCAGAACGCCTCTGAACGTATATGTATTCTGTTTGTACAATGTAATCATCCTATTTGTTTCGGTTATCCATGAGAGTACCTGCAAATAAAAAATCATGCAAGGAATGAGGAACGTCAGTCTCTTACTTGCGCGCGGCACACAACCTCGTCTCGTTAGTGCGAGACTCTTACCATCGTCTCGTAGGGGTGAGACTCTTACCCTCATCTCGTAGGGGTGAGACTCTTGTCCTCATCTCGTAGGGGTGAGACTCTTGTCCTCATCTCGTAGGGGTGAGACTCTTGTTTTCGTCTCGTAGGGGTGAGACACCTGTCCTCATCTCGTAAGAGTGAGACTCTTGTCTTCGTCTCGTGAGGACGAGACTCTTACCCTCGTCACATCCAGCACCAGATACGTACGAGGAATATCAATCACTCGTTAGATTACAAATCTTTACACCATTCTTCTGTTGCAGTACTCCGCATACCAGATCAGTATTTCTCTGCACCTCCTCTGCGTCAGGACCTACAATTAAAGCTTGAAATTGTAGAATTTCATCAGTAATTTAAGTATCTTAAGTACTGACAAAATTAAAGTAAAGTAGAAGACGGCGCTAAACTTGCTGTTTTATCCAAACAAGAGCAGCATTGGAGTGTGACAGAAAATGTTGCTGCTATTGCTGAAAAATCTTTGTGCAGAACAGGTAGACTGCCAACATTACACTGTAGTAATCACGGAGGCTTCAATGTTGTTGCACGTAGTCGTTTTTTCTCTCTCATTGCCTTAATTTTACCTGTAGTTTATACATTCAACAACCAAGCATATAACCTTTGTCAAAAGTCAAAAGAAAAGTTAGTTCCAGTAAAACATTACAGATATTGTTTCACGTTCTTTCTAATCAGGCTAAAGACAAATAAAGCTTTTCTCGGTCGATAGAGTACTTCAATAAAACCAAGGTAAATACGAGGATATAGTCCTCCAATAGTCCTCAAGTCCAGAAATTACGGTTATGTTTTGAATCCTGTCGAAAAAGTAACTATTTAATCATATCACAAGTAAACGAAATTTTATCTCGATCTTATCAATGGGAATAATATTCATTGCCAGTAATATATTTCGTAAGTATAAGTCTGCGCTTGTAACCTTACGTGAGAAACGTTTCAGTACGATTGAAGTTTACATAAGACTGCGTGGTTGCTCTCCGGATAGATCCAGAGCTTTCTAAATGGCTTGTCAATCACATTTGCTTCCTGAGACTGCCCCGAATCAAAGAGTTCCAGCATTGTTGAAGAACCTTTCCAACTTCCTTCACCGATTAGTCTTTTTTGGTCATATTTTCTAGAGCGTTTTCGATTACGTTTCTACAGCGGTATTAGAAGTACCACTCGTTTGACTTGCACTTATAAAGAAAGAAACGGTATACACCATCAAATGTACAGTACATATACACTGAATTGTTAATTTTTAATACTAGCATCTTAAGATTAGTGATGATACTCCCTGCCACTACAATCGTCTGTGCTGCACTGACGGACACTTCGATGAGCTTGACTAGCTGAAATTGTCCAGCGTCGCAGCTGCTGAATCAAGTCAACTGATCTTCAGGCAGAAACTGACGTAATTGAGAGACATCTGCGGGAGCAGGAAATATAAGTTTTTGAATCATGGACAGTACTCGTGCGAACGAGCTACATTTAAAAAGTAGCTATAGAAGATACATCCTTTTCAAGGGCAAGAGCAACTGAGGGCCCTTTGAATAGATGTCATACAAGAAATTGGTTCAATCTTATAATTGGAACTGAATTGATTCGTTATCCTACTGTTTCTTTGAAAGATTGAATAACTTCTCTCAAAACTGTAAGTTTCAAAACTGTAAGACTGAATAACTTCTCAAACTGTAAGTCGCCACTCGAAATGGTTACATACATAGCCTCCTTTCCCGTGACTGTTTACTGACGAGAATTCATATTTCCAAGTTAAAAACGATGCGAGTCTGTGTACAGTTTAATATCAACCTATAATATTCTATATTGAACAACAATTATGTCTGCACAGTTTACGCTAATAATTCATTAAAAAAACTGGAAATACCAAGTACGTGATGCGGGTGTGCCCCATTACCTTGTACATACTTCTCACCCTGACTGAGTGAGCTCGAGTTCATTTCTTACTCACTTCTCCCTGTATGAATTTAAGGAGAACCGTCACTGCCTATCCGTTCAAGAATATTTCTTACTTATGCAACGAATAAATCTGTTGTCGAACGACCCTCGTTTTTTCTCTCGAGTCTACAGCCCTTTTCCCAAAACGCGCTCCAGTTCGGAAATTCACTGTCTTTTGTGAAGATTTTTGTAAAATGTTTGAATGTACGAATAGTAATCCTAACTATTGTGTAGTACGTAAGTCTATTGCTCATGACTGTACATGTAAAGCCATTTTTATTGAGTGAATTCCGTACCAGTGAACATGTGAATAATAAACATTTTTATAATCCCGATTCTTCGTACCCTATGATTGTAATTTCTCATCATGTGAAAGTAACCTCACACAAACGTAAGGGCAAATGTACCAAACTTGACCGAATATATGACTAGCAAGTTAATAGCAAGTTAATAACAAGTTAATAGCAAGTTAATAGCAAGTTAATAGCAAGTTAATAGCAAGTCAATAGCAAGTCAATAGCAAGTCAATAGCAAGTCAATAGCAAGTCAATAGCAAGTCAATAGCAAGTTAATAGCAAGTTAATAACAAATTAATAGCAAGTTAATAGCAAGTTAATAGCAAGTTAATAGCAAGTTAATAGCAAGTTAATAGCAAGTTAATAGCAAGTTAATAACAAATTAATAACAAATTAATAGCAAGTTCTTTGCCTTATTATCAAATATTCAACCTCAATTGTTCTAAAATTAGCAACACTCGTTTTTCTTCAAAAAAATTTTTAGTGTGACGTAAGAAATTTTTGTCAATTTTTATTCACTGATTCAAAGCATCTTGAAATTTTGAAAATCATTCACGTGTAAATATAAAAATTTATTGGTTCACAAATATTTCTACAAATTTTTTCCCCCGCAATATTAAATGAAGTAAATTTCAATATAACCTCCAAGTGTTCACAAAATTAAAACTGTTAAGAAACATTTCGTAGTGGAATTAGCATTGGAAGTATATTTTTACTAAGTTTAAGTACAGAAATCGTGAGAGGGTAAGGGAAATTCGTAGCAAAATAAGTATTTCCAATTTAGGTTAATTTAATGGCGTGTTGATATTCGCTATTCGGTCCCTAGACACGATATTCTGATGGATTTTGTTCTGAAAATATCCGGACTTATTAGTTTTAGACTTGCAGTGTACTCGTTTTTTTCGATAAAAAAATCTTAAACTAAGTATTTGAAAACTTATACAATTTTTGTCGTGTTCATGTTAATATTATTTTACTATGAAAATCCCGTAATAACCTGAACCAGTGAATGAAAATTCAAACAAATATTGTAAGGGCCTTCTGTTTTCAAGGAGAAATTATTTGAAAAATCTGTACGATTAAAACTATTCGAAAATTCAGGGGTGGTACGTTACAGGCAATAAGGAAAATTGATAAATCAGTTTACATTGTATCATCAACAAGGAAACACGATATGGTGATAGTTTACATTATACGATCAATAAAGAAACACATTGAAATAGTTTACATTACACAGTCAATAAAGAAACATGATATGGTAAAAGTCTACGTTTTGCGAACATCGAAAGTTAATATTCAATAAATTTACCATGCATTAATTTTGCGAAAAATAAAGATAATCTGGGGATAATATTTGGAAACTTGTGCGTTGTTCGTTATTTACGCTTCAGTACTAACTTAAGATCGAAATTTTGTGATGATTCGAGTGCGCGAATGAAAATTTAAATGAACAAAACAGTGAAAAATAAAAAAATTCGAATATGAACCAAACTGAACAGAAGTGGCGGGTATTCCATAAATTACCACGGGACGCTAAAGGTTTTTATTTTGAACTAGCAAACCCACACGTGAAAATTCACGTGTTTTCTACTGAAATTTTTCGTTTGATTTGCTAGTGGACGCAGGCATTGGGAAGGAGTTTCTACAATGAAGGATGTGCCTTTGGTATCCACAATACAATGCTTACAATACATGTATCTCCTACCGAATTTTTTCCTATCTAATTTCTTAAGAGCGTGGGGGAAAGAGGGATCAAGCAAGAAAGCAAGCGAGCAAGCAACAAACTATGTATTATTATTATACTAGTGTACCCAGTCTTCAAAAAATGACGGCAGAGATTTTGTTAATACCCATGCCATTGAAAATTATGTCTTTAAAATCTTTATCGAGTCCTGCAAGTTTAATTTGTATAAGTAGCTTATTTATATCTATATTTAACTAATTTTCATGAATAGTTTTCTTTTTTTTTGACCTTTTACTACCAACGGGAAGCGCAGAAAACCTAATGTAGAAAATTCGTAAATCAAAAAAGCTCACTTAACGAATTCACATTGTTTTATTCATTTATACACTCATATACAAGTACACGCATACAAGGTGCAGTAACATCATTGTTTGAAAAAAGGAAGTTATGTTGCCGCATCCTGTATTATTCACACAAACATATTATTTCGATCACCAGCTTGGTCGACTGGTGAGCGAATCTGCTTGCGAGCGGGAAGACCCGGGTTCGAATCCCGCTGCCGACATGGTTGACGCGGCTAGAAATACGGCATGGGACTTGGGTAAACAACCGAATAATTATTGAAGTAATTATCCGACCCAAGAGTGGGCCAGAAGGTTCGTTCCTTTAGCCTCATTCTATTCTATTCTATATTGTGCACACATGCATTTTGCTTAAGGCGAATGAGGGAACAAATATGACGATGAATCTACACACTACATACTAATACGTACACCAACAATCATAATTTAATTATAAGACAGAATTATGGTTTCAACATACAACTCATTTCATTTGTACATAAAATGAAGTAAAGTCAGAACTTAAAAACAAACTTTATAGAGCAAACGTTCGCAACGAGTTCATTGCTACATCCAGCACACGAATCAAATATTTTCACTTGAATATCGAAAAGAATAAGAACTAAGAATTAGTTCGGGTCTTTCCTTGACTGCTCACCTCAGAATTTGTCGGAAATGGGACTTATTTTTGTGAGCCGTCTGACAACAGCCCGCTTGCAACCCTACACCGCCAGTCTGCCCTCAGCCTTTGTAACGTACTGCTGTCATATCAAAGAAAACAATCATTTTCCTCAAATAGAATTACGGGAAGTAAGCTCGTCAGTAAGAATGTTTCTGCACAAAGTTCTGTGAGACAATGGCACTGATGAATGCTCATCATCTCACATACATTAATGGATAAAAGATATTTTAAAATACATTTGATGGGATTTCCAACTCTAATTTCATGTACATTGCCACAACCTTTGAGATATGAGACTAGATTCTGTACGATTTTACGATCCCAGTTGTGCTCAAAGCTTCTCCAACTGGTCCACGAGGTATAGCTAAAGCAAGAGAACGAACGGAACCGAAGAGAATCCATGATCTCGGTAAAGGAGTTGTTTGCGTTGTACGTCAACTCCCTCGACGAGAGACAACAACAGAAAAAGAAAAAGACGAATAAAAATAAAAATGAAGCCCACATAGTTACCAAAATAGTTCCACAAGAGCTTTCATCAATAAAAGTTGCTGTTTCCACTGTGGGTAGCAAGAGATACCTCTGAGAAGCACGTAAGTTGCCGAGTTATTCATTTATGAACCACACTTCATACTCGTATGTAAGTAAAATGTAATACACGAAGATAGTATGTGAAATATACTCAAACCTCGTTATTTTCACCATCGTTATTTGCATTATGCACAATTGGTAGTGCTTTTTACAGCACTTCTTCATTACATGTAGTTTTGCCCCGTTATTTTCGTGATTTTCATTGACGTTTTCCTGCATACATGAACTGTCTTTTAAATATGACTTTAATTACGACAAATAATGAGGCTTGACTGTGAAGTTGATTAAATGAGATGCCCGTCTTAAAGAGAACAAATATCAATTTGTACCTCTTTAGAGAGTTAGTGGTATTATTCGTCTTGGAAATCATCTAGTTCCCGCAATACAATGAAGGAATACTTCCTTTAGATTCATATTTGCCTTTGAATTGAACGGTCGACGGCTGGTGTCGACCGTTTAGTTTTAGGCAAAACCTAAATCATCATATGTTACCTTCATATTGCATTGTAATTTACAATACTTAGAGAAATGGAAATGTGTTTCATCGAAGCTACAGTGAAGAACTGAAACAATTTTTTTTCATTTTAAACGAAAATATTATGCATTATTGCTTGAAGTCGCCAGATAGACGGAGACAAAGTATGAACTCTCTAGAAAAAGAACAGTTCACAGAGGTATGCACCACTAATTTTTCCGAGAAAAAAATTGGCGAGATATCGACCGGAACAAAACTTTCCAAATAATAGCGACACTTTCACCGTTTCGTTCGGAATGAGGGTGAATTATAATGGTATATATGACTATAAGTTTGCCTATTTCATTAAATTAAAAATATCTACTGTGAAACTTCAGAGCCGTTATCGACATTTAACTATCTTTAATGATTGAAATTCACATTTTTGAGAAACAACGTGCATCAAAATATCGGATCAGAAGAGGCAGGCAGGGTCAAAGGACAACTCTTAAGACTGAGAATGAAGGGCCCTCGAGCTAGTGCTCTTCACGGATTCTGAGAATCAATATTTACACTTGAAGCTCTGGAGAGGGCACTGGGGCGAGCTCCAGGAACAATGAAGCAGTAAATCTCGCACCTTCTTCGTTGCTGACCGTACAGCTCCGCTCTAAGCACCAAACTTGGTCTGTGATCGGCATGCTGGCAGCTAAAGATCCTGATCGTCGTGCTTCCAGATGCATCGAGTTCAGCAGCTTAAACACAGCTCATTAAGAGCGCGCAATACATCTCAAGAACGCAGGGAAGTTCAGTGAGGGTCAGCTGGATCCAGTGTGGCTGGACCACCCGTTGTATAGCAGGTCATCGAGAGCTGAACGTCCAGTCAGTCTATTGTGTCCGTCGCTGGAGCAGGAGCGCGAAGAGCACCGAGCTCACACTTTTGTCACTGGATTCCAGAATTTCACGTGGAGGTCATCCCTCTACTCATGTTCAAAACGAGTAACGAGATTATTTTCTGTTGAGATGAACTTAGATGTAACTTTGGCAAAAAAGTTATTAAGCGTGTGACTCGAAAAAATCTGCATGCAACGATGACGGAAGTTTTCGTGTACAGTGTGTAAATTTTACGCGTCAGGTAGTTGGATCTTGTTTATAAGGAAGAAAGTGGAGTAATAGAACCATGAAATTTGAGCACTATTTCTTTTAAATTGAAGAATTATAATGACCTTTGAGTAACTGATTTTTATTAGAACGTACAATTATTTCAAATTTGTAGAAGTACTTATTTTAAGACAATAATCAAACAATACCGTAGAATAATATTATAGATCATAAAAATTTCCAGTTTCAAAATTGAAACTAGAATGCATATAAAATATTTTTTACAAAACATTGCATAGTATTCGTTTTTACTACTAAAATTGACTGTCAAAATTTCAAATTTGTTTTCGAACACAAACGTAAGAGGGAGTCAGTTCAATTAACTTTACTGAACTTCTGAGCAGCAAAAAAGTATTTGGTCGACTGCAATTGCAGTCTTTGGTTGACTGCTACTACTAGCTCTAAACAATTTATTTATTGAGAGGATGATTACTTTGAACGAAGTTATGCCCATACGGTCAGTGCCAGACCTCAATTTCGGTCTGGAGCGCCGCCAGCCGTCGCTCTACCCCACGCCGTACGTGCACATCATCCGCTGGAGCAAGATCTGGGGCTGCATTGCGGTTGCTTACGACAAATCTTCAGGCAAGTGGGACACATCTCCAGGCCTCCTATTTTGGTGTTTTTGTGCAATTGGCTTCAACATCCCCACATTTTATGACTGCATTAAAACTTCGGTAGTGAATGATAACAGTTTAACTTTGTACGTGATGATCCTGATAGTTGGAGTGATGAGCATCACCGCTGTCTCCACCCATTCGCTCTCCATCCTTCACCGCAAAAAGTGGGCTGTTTTTCTCAACAGCTGGATGCAATTCGAGAAAAGGTTTCCTACAATATCCAAAGGGGTTCATTCAACAACTCTGATGTTACCACTCTGCTTTTATTGCTGTTCATATGTGCTGTTCTTCATCGTGAATGTGCTCAACGAACTTCGATTCAACATCATGAACGACGACGGTGTGGGTAGAATGTTGTCTCTTATATACGTGTACGTGATTTACAGTTTCACTCTCTCAACACCCATCTTGTGGGTGGTGATGAACTCAAAGGTTTTGTCCCTTTGCCTTCACCGGATAAGGAATCAGCTTGATTTGCTAGTGGAGTGTATGAGCTTCACTCCGTGTTGCGACAATTCGGCCCAAAAGTTCATCGCAGCTGGTGACATCAAGAGACTTCAAGACGCAGTACTCGACATCGTCAAGCTCATTGAACGCTTTAAAGGCCTCATGGGCCCATTGATGCTGGTCATCATTCCTCACCACATCATATCCCTGATTTGCTTCCTGTACTGGACCATCGTATCCATGCTTGACTACTCAGACTGGTACTTCCCTCTCAGCTTCGGTCTCCTCTCGCTCCAGGCCATCGCTCCCATCTTCATTTGCGCCATCTACAGCGAGGAGGTCGAAAATCAGGTAACACTTCTTTCTTTCACGATAAGTAGTAGTGGTGGTAGTAGTGGTAGTAGTAGTAGTAGTAGTAGTAGTAGTAGTAGTAGTAGTAGTAGTAGTAGTAGTAGTAGTAGTAGTAGCAGCGGCAATAGTAATAAAATAAGTTTCCTAGCGCTTCAGTGGTTCAGACTATATCGCTCCAAAAGTTCTTTCAGGATAATGCAAAGCTAATTATTGCCATTCTTTACAGATGAATTCCATTCGCATGTAAGGACTTTATTATGATCAATAAGTAACTTATTTCACTGCTTAAGAGTCCACCTTATATGACTGAGGGGAGCAGAAGCACTTGAGCAATAAATTTAGAAATTCTTAAAGTATAAAAGTACCATTTTAAAGTAAATTTCTTCCTTCTATGTCGTCTTTCATTCGTGATACTTTTTAAAATATTATTCCATAGAACTTGGTTTGATCAAAATGATATTCACTGAAGGAAAACTATATTGACGCAAAATTCTTTATTTCTGGGTATGCAAGTTTATCTGAGCATAGCTTCTCTACAATTAAAATTTTTTGGCGAAATATTATCGATGCTACTCCCATCGATAACATTTGAATGACGCTGTACTGCTTCGTTCGTGTGTTGTGGCCAGATACTTGGAGGAGACACAAGCAAAGAAGCTGGGAGTTGCTTCCTCTAAATGAACTTGCTCATGATCAACTTCCTTCCCAATTAAGAATGAAAATGATGAGCTATAACACACTGTGACTCCAATCCGCTCTCCTAGCAGTTTACAAAGCATCGCTGTCAGCACATCAGTTCGTCATCTCACACATCTTATAACGTGGAGTAATACGATCGCTCCATAACTTTTGCAATGCTCCCTCAGTGGTGGATTTGGCCTCCGGTTTTATAAGGAATGACCAGCCAGGAAATATTCGTTCACTACACAATATTGGTGGTAGGTGTGAGTAAAATACATCATTGCTGTAAAACGCTAGTAAAATTATCCGCTTTTTAACGCCAGGAGCTAGGCTTAGTTGTTCACAGACCTGAAGCCGGCAGATCAACTTTAAAGAAAGATGATTTTATTTTTATATTCATTAACATCCGATTCTCATGGTGGACAAGGGTTTCGTTAAAGACTTCAAACAGACATCTTTTCCAGTGGCACTTGACTTGGACACAGGTCATCTAGAGCATCTTCACGAGTGGTCCACTTAACATCCTCAAGGCGATGTATAGTCAATTACAACAACACTTGACAAAGAGCGTTCACAATGTTCAAGTTTAATACGAGTATATGACAAAAAGTTCTTGTATATTAAAACAACTGAATATTATAAATTCAACTAGTCAAAAGCGACACGGAAAAAATGCTTAAAGCCATCAGACCTATTTTCTTTCTGATTCTGAAAGAAGTTGTGATTCGTACGGAGTGAAATTTAGCTTCATTGATCAACAACAACCAGTTTGTGATGAAACTTACAATTGTGCTTGGCGATACTTCTACAGCTCCTCCTCAGCTTCCCGTGTAATTTTTCCTTTAAGCAATACACGCTATAGTTGCCAGCTCTTTTTGATGCGATTCTGTCTTGTCGAAACCGTCAGAAGCAATATTCCAAAATACAAAAACTGGGACATTTTTCGCTAACCTCTGGCATAGTAAATGCATGTACGAGCATCGTACTGATGCGTGACAGCAGGGCGAGCGTGTAGTACTTGAGGCACAAGACTTTCTTGCATATAAAAGTCGGCATCTTAGCACACGTAGGGTAAGACTCGACAGCATTGCAACTTTATGCGAGAGTATTAACTTTAATCAAAGCAAGGCTCATAATAACTCCTCGAAATCATCCTCTTCAACAAACCCACCAAACACGCTCCAACAACAGATTTCAACAACTCCACCAAACCACCCGCTCCAACAATCATACCAAACCCGCC
>VCRD01002091.1:14401-32207 GCA_006783055.1 Trinorchestia longiramus
ACCCGCTCCAACAACCCGCTCCAACAACAAGCTCCAACAACAAGCTCCAACAATAAACTCAAACAATAAACTCAAACAACAAGCTCCAACGACAAGCTCCAACGACAAGCTCCAACGACAAGCTCCAACGACAAGCTCCAACAAACCCACTAACCCACCTGCTCCAACAATCCCAGGTGAACTTGAATAAGTTATGCAAGGCTAGTAAAGTAGGTATTAGGTTAATTTTCTTACTTGTAGTCATTAGCTACAGGAAAGTTAGGTAAAGTTCATGAATTTGATCTTGGGAAATGTAAGTTTTTCACAAAATACGCAATTGATCAACCAGGATTCTCATCGAAACGTAGTAACGGTTGAATACACAAACCTGAAAGTAGACTATGACTTGTCAAATTGTGTCGACACGGGACAAAATGTGTCGACACGGGACAAAGCGTGTCAACACAGGACAAAGCGTGTCAACACAGGACAAAGCGTGTCAACACAGGACAAAGCGTGTCAACACAGGACAAAGGGTGTCAACACAGAACAAAAAGTGTCAACACAGGACAGAATGTGCCAACACATGACAAAATGTGTCAACACAGGACAAAATGTGCAGCATATTTTAAATCGTTGCGTAAGAAGGCTTGTTTGCTAAAGACACCCAAGGGTGCCCACAGGCCATTAAAACTTACTCAAAAAAAGCCACGAGTTAAAAAACGCACGAGAACACTGGAACTTCATTTCAACCCGAATTCACTCTGAATATGGGCGATGTCGTGCTTATGAGGAGCAGCCTCTTCCCACAGGTTTTCGTCGCAAGTTCAAGAGTAAGGAAAAAATGTGAGAAAATAAAGAGAGGGAGGTCCAGCACCACCATCTCAGCGAGAATTATGATGGAGGGAAGTGCAGTCTTAGCGTAATTCTCAAGAAGGGGAGAAGAAATGTGTTCGATAAAACAAAAATCCTTTGGTAAGGAGACGCTAAATTGGAAAAAAATCAAGGCATTCAAAAACATGATATTAGAAAATGACATTTAGAATACGTTCAGACGGAAATGTCAATCATGAGTTTAGGTAAATCTGGGTGTACAAGGCTTGGTCCTTTCAAAATAAATCAGACATTCTGCATCACGGAAGAGGAAGGAATCAACCAATAAATTTAGGAAAAACCAGGCGATTCCTCGAAGAAAAAATCGCAAAGCAAGAGTAACGTCCACTGCAAATGTTACAAAATCATTCTCAAGCTTTATAATTACGGAAACCAACTCATCATTGTGAAGTAGATGGAAGTATTAAAGTTGGAATAACGGGAATCAAGTAAAAAAAACAGTATGAGCTATAAATGAATGAGTATTTCGGTTCATTTGTAACAGGTGGATGGTCATTACGGAAGGCTGGACGTCTAGAATCCTAAACATCTTTAATTTGGAACTCTGTGAAGACATTGTGGAAGATAGTCTTCAGGATAACTTGTCACTATATGATTGTGATTGAATTGATAATTATCAATTCAATCACAATCATAGTTAATTTAATTGGTCGTTATATTATAATATAACGACCAATTACATTAACTTTTACGTCTAATGGCGAACGCATGGCGTGAGTGATTGGTCAGTTTATGGTATAGAATAGAATGAGGCTATAGGAACGAACCTTCTGGCCCATTCTTGGGTCGGATAATTACTTCGATAATTATTCGGTTGTTTACCCAAGTCCCATGCCGTATTTCTAGCTGCGTCAACCATGTCGGCAGCGGGATTCGAACCCGGGTCTTTCTGCTCGCAAGCAGACTCTCTCACCAGTCGACCAAGCTGGTGAGCGTCAGAGCCCAAATTATGGATTGTCAGGTGTGGTACAGCATAGAGCATGTGTTGTATTAATCTCGAGACTGAAATTGTGTTGTAAAAACCATTAAAGAAGAGGCTCTCACTCGATCGGCCTGCCGTAGGCTGAAAATGAGCGTTTAGGTGTTTTGTACATTTAAAGTTCTTGATATAAATGATAACACTGGGATATTATACGCCCGAATTGAGAACAGATAACGAAGTCATGTGTTACGAATACTCGGCAACGTGACAATAGGATAACAGGGGGAGAATACGCGAGTAAAACAGGTCTCAAGATTGCATAGGTGAGTGCCGAAACTTGAATAAGAAATATTATTTTATGTTTTTTTCAATTCAAATAGTTTTTAATTGTTGAAGGTTATCAGCGTCTTGTGTACCTATTCTGGATGATTCTTGATGTCATTTGTGTTTACTGTGAAAAGAAATGTCGAATACTTCCATGCAAGCCCCGGCATCGGATTTAGAGTGGTCACTAACTATAAATTAACGTAAATATCTTTTTAGTTTAAAATTGAAATACATAATGTTGCTTTGGTAATCTACGGAATTTAGTATACAAGTTTGAACTCCATTCTATTAACATCTCGGAACACACCTCGCGACAAACCCACCAAACCATCCGTTCCAACAAACCACTTACCACCCGCTGCAACAAACCACTTACCACCCGCTGCAACAAACCACTTACCACCCGCTTCAACGAACCCACTTACCATCAGCTGCAACGAACCCACTTACCATCAGCTGCAACAAACCCACTTACCATCAGGTGCAACAAACCCACTTACCATCAGGTGCAACAAACCCACTTACCATCAGCTGCAACAAACCCACTTACCATCAGGTGCAACAAACCCACTTACCATCAGCAGCAACAAACCCACTTACCATCAGCTGCAACAAACCCACTTACCATCAGCTGCAACAAACCCACTTACCATCAGCTGCAACAACAAAATCCTGCAAGGAATTCGTGCATCACGACAGCGTTGCCATGACCTCAGCTCAGCAGGGCGTGACATTCGAGTAAATTATCTGGAGTGGCGGCAAAACGAGGTTTGTGCAGGCGAGTTTCTGAGCCGAGCTTCATCACTGATGGCATCAGAACATGGTGAGACAGGAGCGTCTTTGGACAGCTTTTGGAAGGGTCTTTTTCAGATTTCTTTGGCAACGCAATTACTCACGCACAGCCAGTGTCTTACGGACGTCGCTCGCGAGATCTTGAGAGAATACGAAAATCAGAAGTAATAATTTCTAGCTTTTCCTAACCCTAGGTAAACGTTTCTAGAACATAAAGTTTCTGATGTTGACTGACGAATGCAGATGACACGTTTACTGTCGTTGAGAGAAATTGAGAAATCCCTCCATACCTCAACTCAAGCAGCACTTTGACTTCCATAGCCAAGAAATTCTAAGATAAATTAGACGTCTCAGGTTAATGTTTGATTAAATCGACTCATGAAAGTGAGGTAAATGTGGCTGATTTTATTTTTGCATAACGTAAAAAAATAGTTCTCAAAATAACGAGGTAATTGCAAGATAAAGACAATTACATGCAGGACATCGTTTCATACAGGCAAATAACATTCACATTTAAATAGTCTCACTTCCACGACTAACCTAGGACCAACTTACGAATATACAAATCGATCTTTTTCTTCAAAAACAGTCATTACTTAAAGACTTTTGTTTCCAAATAAAGTGTATAAGAAATATTATGTTACCAATCAGTGATGAGTCGCAAAGTTGGAAGTTTCGTTACCGTCGCTGATCCAGCTTTCTATTCACAAAGTTTTATCATTAGCAAAGTGAAAGAATCCCTTTTTTGGTGCAGGTTCTTTTGACAGAATTATAAAATGAAAAACAGGGATCAAATAACGAATGACATAACTTGAAAACTTTTGCACAATAACTTTATGAGAAGCTACAGCCAATAGTAAAACTATTGAGCATTAGTAAATTAGGTCTGTAAAAAAAATGAAAAAATGTGTAAAAATTTGAACGATGGAAACGAGTAGTTGTGTAATTTAAATAAAGTAATTTTCCAGCGAGTAAAATTTGCATGAGTCGCGCACTAATCCACATCTGGACATGTGTATACAAGAAAAAGATAAAAAGATCAGGTACCATTTCCGTTTCTGCCCCTGCAATCAAATATTTTTCATGAATTGCTTTAGTATCTCTATCTATAAAACGTATTGTGCTATAAAGGTACGAAAACTTTAAAGTTTCAGTGTTGGGGCACAGTCCGATACAGCTTGGAAAAAGCAAAGAATGCATCTGGAAAAAGCTTTAGAATAAAGTGAAAAAACATACAAACAGAAACGGAGGCTCACGAAGAGATAGGCAGAAAGTGTGCTTCTTCCAGTGACAGAGACAGAAAAGATGTGTCCTGACAACTAAACCTGCAACAGACTCCTGTAATATTTAGGCTGTTATCAAACAGTATTTCTCTTTGCAATGCGTAGTCCAAAGATTTGCAGCACGCGATCATTAAAACACAATCAGCAAACTCCCTAAGAGGAGTACAGGAATCCTACATGTCCCATACAGAGAGCTTAGTCTCCAAGACTCGCTGGAGGACAATCTTCTTCAGTGCAAACCATAATCATTACAAAGAAATTCCAATGAGTTATTACTATCTGTTGGCCCTCAACGCAACCCTTGATCATTATAAAAGAACCCCAATGTATAATTATTATCTGTTGTTTAGACAACTACAATGAAACACCATTAGCAAACACTAAGTCCACAGAGCTGAAATGATAAATATTCTGAATTAACAGACATTGTTCCGAATAGATTTGTGAAATTGGATCCCTCCGAAGTGAGACTTGACAAATTAAAAGAACGACCTCTACAGTATGCTTCTAATATAGGTTAAACGCTTATTTGGTGCCTTTTGATGCACGTAAACGATAGGTAAAAAAATTACATAGTTGTAAAGCCTAATGAAGAAAAATTTCCAGCCAAAAAGCTCCGAATAATGACAAGGATATTTTATAAAAATACTGAGCAGTTGAACCTTAGTTAATTTTTTAAGTAAATCAAGAACCATGAAATGACAACGTGTAAACCGAATAACTAGAAATTTGAAGACGATATTTAACCTCAACAAACAAACATGCAGAATCAATCTAACTATTCCAAAATATAAAACCTGAAAATTCTATAAAATGACTTTCTTGCTATTTAACCTGAAATATAAGAACTTATCAGTACTAGAAAATACATGAAAAAATAATGTAGAACAACACTCATAAGATATAGAGCTTGGTAATTATCTATAAAATCAATAAAATATACACAAATATACCGGAGGCCACAAATTCATAACATCTCATCACAGACTTTGAATTAGCAGGAAGAATGCTAAAAGCTATTTTTCTCTGAAAAATATTGAAATTCTTAACTTTCTTCTTAGACTGAATGAAAACTAAATGTAACCTGTGTATTGAAGCTCCGTTCTTTAATTAACTACCTGGTAGTACTCACATTTACGCTAAATGCAAGCTACTTACTATTTATACTTACATCCACGCTAAATGCAAGCTACTTACTAATTGTATCCGCGCGAACTCGAATCGTTAGCAAGCCTTTAATTGTACTTCCACGTACGCAAAAATCGTAAACGCTTTGAAGCAAGATTCTGGCAGGCCAACTTAGTGATAGTTTTCAGAGCTGAACACCAGATCACAACACATTTCATCACAATGGTTTGAAATTTTTATGCTTCGTCCTCGCTCGCAGTAAAATGCAATTTTTAAGAGTTTTGGGTAAAATCTAAAACAGTTAAACAGCTGTTTCTCCTTGACGATTTTTCCCATCAAAAATAAGCATCATACCCTTAAAACTGCAGGTGTTCACTGCCGAAAAGACTCGTATTCCTAACGTGTGTGAGTTCAATGTTTTCACAACTATCAACCAGCGAAGCTCCTCTATAGTACTTTTGTTGAATTAAGTCTCCAGCGTTTAGTTTTTCAATATTGACAAGCGTAGGTTCTACATACATACTATGTAGACCAGCTTGTCTCTTCATCACCAGCTTGGTCGACTGGTGAGCGAATCTGCTTGCGAGCGGAAAGACCCGGGTTCGAATCCCGCTGCCGACATGGTTGATGCGGCTAGAAATACGGCATGGGACTTGGGTATACAACCGAATAATTATCGAAGTAATTATCCGACCCAAGAATGGGCCAGAAGGTTCGTTCCTATAGCCTCATTCTATTCTATTCTATTCTATTCTATTAGAAATGCTAATTATATATACAGCAAGTAAAGACAAATTAGTGAGGAGTCTTCAGCTTGCAAACGATCAAGAAAAATTGTAAGCTATAGCAATGAGTTTTACTATTATAAAACATGCAACTATTGTTCACATCACTGTAACAAAAATACTAGCATAAATAAGGGAGTACTCATGTTAAATTCAAATTATTCATTTATGATGTATTCATCCATGTTACTTTGCACTTAGTAAGACCAAGAATGCAATTCTTCGGCATAATCCACGTTATGCTTATGTATCAATTGAATCCATTTCACGAATGCAAGTTGAACAGTTACGACATCATGTTTTGATTGTGTCCACAAGCTTTTTAAGTGATGCTGATTGGCTGCTGAAGGTCAAGTAACTATGCTTTCATCGCAGCTCTAGAGCCACAAGGTTTAGGCGAACAAACTAAACCTAGTCTATACTTCGCAATTAATGCAGGAACATTCATGTTAATACTGTCAATGGTACTTCTCTATAAATTTTATTGATATTTTAGTAGTGTTATTTGATAATCGATCTCTTTGAAGCCTCCATACTCAGAGGCTCCTTATGGTATATTGAAAGGAAGTTGCGAGCAGAAAATAGGATCCTTCACGATCATTTCTTCTTGAAAGCGTTAGCATATCGTCTGTGAGGTAAACTTACGGACAATTGTCAATGATAAATTTTCCAGTAACTGAATATTTAGTAACCGAAAGCAAACAAGCTGGTACTTGTAGGTGGCGGCCTGAATGCGATGAATACGAGAGCTCGTATCCTACACAGAAGACTGTGTCAATCATCTGTATCAATCTGTACAATCATCAATCATCTGTACTTCAGCACGCGGCATTCACAAATGCTGACGCTGGCTCAGAGTAGATTTGGATATTCGAAGACTCCGACACGATTCACGAGGCAATAAAATCCTCACAAAATTAAAGAATCCTATTTCACATTTTCTATTTGCAAAGTTATGCTAACCAAACGACTTCATGCAAATATTGCCCCTTTCTGATGCACTCCTGTAAAATGAGAGCCTTATAAAGCCCGGCAGCTCTGAGCCCAAGCGATCCATCAACACGAAGGAAAGCTGGTCTACTGGCCATGCTTTGTAAAAAGAAAGGTCTTAATATAAAGCCTGGACTGCTGGACTGACCCAGTTGTAATAATGCTGTTCGGTGCGTCTCTAGCATCGCTCTGACCATCAGTTAAAGTCTCGGGACAGTAACTGCTTAACTTACTAAGTGCCGCATCGCTGGACTAGAACTTTTCTAAATCAACCTCGTACTCTGAGACGATCACTATCTTTTTCTCCTCACCAACATATCTTTCGAGTCTAACTTTGAGTCGAGCTAATAACTTCTTGCTCGAATGAGCGGCCGTATTTCATAGCCTATTCCAAAATGTTTACTCGCAAGAAACTGCGAGGAAATCGCCTCTACAGCCCAAGAATTAGGTCACTGTTTGCAGCCTACCAAAACATGCGTCGCTTGATTGATGCGTCAAAAACAGATGAATATCGTGAACGATAGAAGCTTTTTGCCATTCATGATTTACGGGTTCTACTCGTTGAAGTTTCATTCTCTGTGAAGTTCTACATTCTAGGTGAATAGTTTTTTATGCCTTTACTTTTATAAAATGGGCATCCCGATCTCCCACAGCCAGTTAAGAACGAATGGAGACAGAACAATAATGAGCTGTCAGACTACAGCTTCCTGAAAAACCTACGATCGTTTCCCACGATCGTATTGAGCTTGTTTTAAAATTATATTTATGAGCAACAGGTTTGAAACTGTTGATGTATTTTGATATAGAAATGATCTTGAAATAACTGATCCCCAGTAACACATTTCATAGAGAAAAAAATAAATATTTTGCATATCATAGTTTCTCAGTACATAGTAACTGGAGAGTTCGGGCCTTATTGAACGATTTTCATCCCATCTTTTTTCCCCTCAATATTTCACTTGCTATTTCATTAGAAATAATTGTACATATCAAAGTCAACTCTTCACGCATCAATTTTCATAGGCATTCTGTAAGTTTTATGCGTTAATTTACGAGTCTTGATGGGTAACTCAGCCTGCCTGATGTAGCAAATGTCTTAAAGCTCTCAGTGGGCAGGGTTCACACGAGGTTCATAATGATCACCCATTATCTGTCTATCACTTTGCAGAAACGGTCGCTGGTCGAGCCTCTTATCATCCTGAAAGGAGCAATGGCTAACGAGGAGGCCACTCACAAGGTGTGGCTAATGAGTAATTACAATTAGAGAGTAATGAACTGCTAATCAGAAGGTAAGTATAATGACAAACTAATCACAGCGGGAGTATGATTATCAACTAATCAGAAGGTGAGAGAGATGAACAATTAATCAGAACCTAAATGAAATGAGTCTCTAATCGGAATTTTAGATTAATGAACTAATGTGAATGGAAAATGCAAAATAATCACTAGGTGACGTCAAAAGAAGTAATGAAAGGGTGCGAGTGATAAGGCAGTGAATGAAGCAGTGAGTAAAACAAGGCATTCATCATGAGGGGAATGGAACATGTCGCTAATCAGAAGGTGAGTGCAAGAAAACAGCCAATTAAAATTTGAGTGCAATGAAATGACTAATCAAAGAGCAGTGCAACAAAATAACTGATCAAAGTTCCCGTCATAAAACAGTTAACTTGAAGTAAGGGCAACGCAGCTACTAATAACGAAGTGAAGGTCAGTTTCATATCTGAGAGTAAAAATGCCGTCACCAATTCAAGATGACCGCGCAAAATAAGATCATGAACCGACAGTCACCAAGTGCGCAACGAATCGGGTACGGAAAGGCGAGTGTTTTAAGACAGCAGTTACGAATCAATTGTGTGAATAATTACGTACTTGTTATGGAAGTTGGCTAATAAAAGTCAGTGTGGTAAATTCTAATTTTTAGGCACTAAACAGCGACCATTTTTGCAATGCGACCACTGGTTCGCCAGGGGTGTTCAGCAACCCTTGAGAACGTATTATCGGATTACGGTACAACTGTTCGTTCTCATTCAAAATCAACTCAATTCAACCCTTATAAACGAACTACATTACAAGGTATAAAAATTACGAACGCAAATATTAGGCTGCTATTAAAAAGTCACCTAGTTGATGAGAAGAAACGAAATAAAAATCTTTTAGCGTAAGCTAAAGTCAAACTTTGTTGAAGCAACACCAAAGCCAAGAGCTTAACGCTGGACCCTGTACTCAGCATGCAATCTTTGCCTGTGTTTTTTTTTTCAGAACAATACGAAGACTGTAAACTGAGTGTAGAGGCAGCGTGTTGTATTTAACTAAGTAATGTCACGCAGTGGCCTTTGCTCACACAACCTTCAGCACGCAGTTCATGCGTACACTTCTTTATGGGAAGAAAAAATTCGCAATTTCGAATGAAATTGCATTTGTTAATGTATAGCATGTCACTTGTTATTAGTTATCAAATTTCTGTTCGTAATAATTACATTAATTCTATTGGAAACTGCCATCAGTGACAACTCTCAGGCGTGTCAAAACAAAAAAATGTGTGCTGTCGACATAAAGATTTACTCAGTTGCGTATTGATGCCGGCTAAAGAAATGTGTTAATTTATACTCCCTTTGGTCGGAAATAGTTGGTGCATACAACTTTTGACGTTAGTCGGAAACAGTTGGTGCAGTGACGAAAAAAACTAAAAATTTAACTTGTACATTATACTTCTAATGTTATACATTATGTTTTAAAAAGAGTACAGAAAAGATATATAAAGAATTAGTTTTATGAAAATATGATTCGTTTTTATGAAAATTTATTCAATCATCGAAGACGTTTTTTGGATCTTTCTAACAGATATTAAAAGACAGTTGTTCGTTCTTTGTTAGTTTATTCGTGCTTTTTACGCCTTTAATTTCCTTCTACATTGTTTTCTCCCTGTTTTCCATTTTCCTGTTGGTATAGCAGGTAGTTTAAGAAAATGCTTCAATATCGTTTGGTAGACACTACATATAGTATTATTTTTAACTTAACAGGATCTGAATGAAAGCATTGTCTACCCGAATTTTAGCTCACTCGAGGCTAATATTTCTCCAACAGAAAATCGATTGTCTCTGAAACATTAGAAAACAGAACGTTTTCCCGACTTCTTACGGACAGTTTCCAACCAGAGAGTATATTTTTTTTTTAAATTTAAAGTATTTCGTCATTTCAGATTAAAGAAATTAGTGCTCATTTATGATTACTTGTCTACTGCAGGACAAACAACACATGTCGCAAGAAGCTGTTGTGAGTCAAGTTTTGTAACGAGTAAAGCGTAAGTCCTTTTACCCTTTTAAAAATTAGTAACTTAAAACTTAACAAAACCAAAAAAGTAGAGTGCATATGACATAAAATAGAAAATGTTAGAATCTTGTAAAATGGTAAGTATACTGATGCAAAGGATCTTCGCTACTAAAAAGCAGCACTATAATCAAGTAACCTTGAAATGATGAAAAAGTGCAAAGAATACCGAGCAATAATAATGGAAAGCTTTTTCAAAAATAATGGATCTTTAATTCTACTGTGAAGGGAGTTCATGACATTTAATCAACGAACAAGTCGTTTTAAACATTAAATCGTTGCAATGATTTCAAGATTCAGATAATCCAGGTACACAGGTGTGACAAACTGCGAGTAGTGCGAAATGCATGTGTAATTTCAGCGTTTCAACTAGTGTACAACATGTATGTACACATTGAGAATCATTCATCAAATGAAGTCCCTTTTCACTGCAACTAAAGATCCATTATGTTTGAAAGAACTTTACTATTTATGCTTGCTGCTCTTCGCAGTTATTAGTTATTTTGGGTTACTTCGTTATAGTGTTATTTTTGAGAACATAACATCCGATGAATCCGTATACTAAATGCTTGATAAAACTCAAAAATTTTCCCTCCAATTTGATATACAACTCATTTTTGGGGTTTAATTAGGTTTTGTTTCATTTATTTTTAGAAATATGAAGTGAATCTTGCTCCACCAGCTAGTTAGATACGCCACATCTTTTTAGTTGCTTTTCGATCCTTCTCGGTGGAAGGCCGGTGTTCCGTGTAATCAACTTCTTGCCTGAATATCGTTGATACTATAATACATCTTCTACTGTTTTCTTTGATTTATCATTTCGTTAAGCAACTGTACACTCTTCTAGTCGACACGACAATTATTAAACACCCAGTTGCAACAAAAATGTTTCACTCGAATCCTCGCGTGAATAATTTTCGATAGAAAATTTTACAAATCTGTTGTACATTTAATGTTTTGCCCCTGTCGGGCAGGCTATTCATTATTGGATAACTTTCTATTGTTTAATACTTCGATATTAAATGATTAATCAATGTCTTTATTATCAACCTATTTTTATGATAGAATAGGATATGGCAACAGAAACGGGCCGTTTGGTCCATTCGGGGGGGGGGCCACATTAGTCCCACGCCGCTTATGTAATGGTATGCACATGCAATTCAATTACACAAAGACATTTCAGCTACGTGCACACACCTTAATCACTCACAGGCATTTCAGTCGTGCACACCTACCGTAATCATACACAGTCCTCAAGAGTTAAGAAGGTTATGAAATCATTACTTTTTAGGATTGGGCTATTTCGAGACAAGTGAGGTTTGTTAATTTATTGTCCATTCGAGATTGCTAATTTGTTTCATAAATAGACACAGTCGCAAGACCAAACATTCCTGGCACCATATTTGATCACCACGAAGCCAAAGTGGAACATAAAGTGTCAGGCATGAATTTGTTTTCACCTTTCAGAAAAAAAACACGTCACCCGAAATTAATACACATACATGTGTTTCAAAAGTATACAAGCGAACGTGGCGTGCAAAAATTTAGGTACGCCATAAAGTCCTGCAAAAACACTACGACTTTTTGAACTCAAATTTTTCCCAAAGTAAACATAATAAAAGAAAATAACAATGCGATACGGAGTCCTGACTTGTCCAACAGTTTTTACTTGAAGTAACCCCACCGCCTCCAGACATCTAACCCAGCTGTATTCGTGCATCGAGTCCTTTTAGTGACAACTCAACCCAGCGTAATACAGAAAAGTTCTCTATTTCCTGTCATTGCAGCTTTTATGGTGTCCGGTGAGCATTGAGGGGCAGTTGTGAGGGCGGAATTTCGTAGCCAGTGTGAAATAGCATGATGCGTCATTCTTTCCTATCATAATGTCTTCAACTCACGCATACTAAATCGTGTTCCTATTGCAGACTAAGGTGTACTTTTATAACGCAGCTGACAGTTAAATCAGTAGCTTAAAATCTATGGAACGCAAGAACATGAACAAACTTTTAAATTTATCCAAAACATCCGTTTCAATATTTTAAGAAAAGCCATTTCTACTCTGTCGGTACTAAGGTTTACCTGCTCTTACATAAAAAGCAATAGACACATTCACTATGAAGATTAAATAGTGGCAGGTTACATAGCGTTACAAGCATCTAGTATTAAGCGCTCGTAAATGAATGGCATATAGAAAACATGACTTTCTGGCATTCATTCTAATTGCAAGAATATAAAATATTCCAAGTAACTGTTGTATGATTTGCACGTTGTTACTCATTTCATACTCATTGATAGTTCAGTAATTAGGTATAGCTTCATAATTGACTTAAATCATAGTGTAACAAATAATAGTTTTTTGAAGGTAATACAAATTTTTGCGTTCGTATGTACAACAGATGACGACGCTCATCGATCACGTGGACAGACTGGATGCTCAGGTGGAGGGCGAGGGCTTCTTCACTCTCAACAAGGGCATGGCAACCACAGTCAGTTGGGTACCCTCGTAGCTAATCTAGTAGTACTGGTACTTTAAGTACTAATAGGACTAGTACTTTTAGTACTAGTACGCTAAACAAAGCTTTGAAAAATATGTGGTATAATCAAGTCTACTTCTTTTCTATCAAAAACTTGATAAAGAAATAAGTAACAAATAGAATAAAGTATCAGACAATCATAAAACCTGAAACATTTTATTTCCGTGAGATATAACATTAAAGGCAATGACGGAGGTTACGAGGATTCTAGTTAAGGTTTTTTCCAGCAATTTTTTAAGGCCTCCTAAAAAGTTGGAAGGAGGCGTCGCTGGTATTACCGGATGGCGGCGTGCCAACATCATGAGATCAGATCCTGTCCGCCCTCCGCATTGTTTCAGCTTCTACGAACACGACCTCAACTCCACGTTGACCTCAACTTCAACTCGGGTTTCAATAATTTGAACATTGTTCAGACCAAAAATAGAATAAATATGAAATATGTTCGACTCTCCTCACTGCTCTCGTAATACTGGGTTTTTTGAATAATATTTACGTATGAGTGGTTCCATGGACCCTCATACATCAAGGAAAAATCTTCATGGAACCTCGTGCTCTATTCATTACTTAATATCTATCAGAATATTGTTCACTAAGTTGTAAGGCTTAACGTTTTCTCCTCGCTGTCTGCTTATTGGAGAAGACTGGTATGCCATGCCACAGACCTCGCGCACGAGTATTGAACTGTTTACAAGACTAACTATTGTAGCAGGCTGTGCCATCCGAAGCTGTAAAGCTTTGTTCCTGTCATGTGTTTTACCTGAACTAAGACTTTACTAAGTCACATTGAAAATCATAATTACTGGGTGCAAACGATTGTTGAGCTATCAATAGATATTGCCACTAATTCAAATTCCTATGATCGAAATTGCAATGATTATAAACAGAAAAAATTGTGGAAAAATAGTAGTACCTCAATAACAATAGGCACCAGTTTGAACCTCAATAATTTCGAGAGTAAAAGAGGTACACAAAAGTGCGGAGTTTCATTTTCTGAAAATAATGATCCTGTTACTGTAAGATACATAGTTTTAAATAAGCTAGTGAAATACGTCGTGAGCAACAAACAAAACTAACGACTGTGCTTGCTAAGTGAACAATAATTAACCGCTCGTGTACAAACAGTAACTTTCTACTGTCACCAACCCTTGTATTATGAATACGACAGTAGCGAGTTGGTTAAGAATAGGTTCATGAAATATATTTTTCTGTTGTGCAGGTTGTGAACACGGTGGTGACGTACTTGGTGGTGCTCATTCAGTTCTACGGAGGGTCCAGCTAAAGGCTCATGCTTTAACGATCGTACCCGTCAACAACGAGTACACTCTGTATTTCATTAATACAGGGTGAGACCAAATGATCTGACGCATTCGAGTTATGGACAACTTTCAAGGACACCTTCGAAAGTGTAACGGCTCCTACTTGCCCAATTTTATTTCTCTAACCAAGTGATACGAAATAGCATAATATTTCAACAAGAACATATTTTTCGTTCTTCACTTTATTTAATTTTTATTAAACCTTCAAATAGATCCTGTTGCAGCACCCAGTATAACTAGCACATAGTTCCCTAATTCAAATATGCCTGAAGCGTAGCATGTATTTGAAGTAGGTGATTGCAGTGTAGTTTAAGAGCATCAATACCATGGAGTAAATATTGTAAAAGAGCAAATCGTGTTCTGAAGCCAGCCATCTTAAGTCCGTATTATAAGCACCAGAGTACCTGCAGAGATTAGTCAATCATTCTAGATGGGCTGTTCTTTGGCTGAATTGTTGAAAATAGACATGGAATGGAAATTTATATTCTATTTATTGAATCTCTCCCTTTCTTCCTTCCTTTCACTTGTTTTGTTGTCACTAGGTTGAGTTTAAAGTTGACTAGAGACTTAACACTTTCTCTAGAAGAACTATGACATAGCATTCTTAGATTTGTACGAGGTATGTTCGTTCTTGTAGTGAACTTTAGCTTGAAAAGACAATTATGTCCCTAGCTTTAAATTGAAAATAAATCTCACAGTTTAACGCTGCAACGCAAGTTTGTGGAGGTAGGCCGACTGACTGAAGAAAATTTTCAATTGTTTAAAATTTTGAAGTAGTGCAGAGTGAATTTTGGACTATTGAATGTCAAAGTTCGCCAAGGAGTACTCGCAAAATTAACGGTGCACGATGACGTCGTTCGTAAAAGAATTGTTTTTCACTTTTTAATAATCAGTTATTTTTGAACACCTTTATTTTGAACCTGAAAATGTCTTTAGAAATCTCGATGATAAATGTAAAAACATAATAACACCTGATGTCACATGAAGAAATGAGGATATCTTTAGATTTGGGAATTGGATAAAAAATTTGAGTGTCTTGTTTCCTCCCTGGAATATTTTAGACGCTTGAGCATCAGTACCTATGGTGTTACAGCACAAGATCTAAATATAAATTTCATAATTATCTACGTTCACCGAGCTCAATGTAAATAATTCACACAAGCTCAGGCAAGCTGAATTTCCTTACTAAATATTTGTTTCACAAAACTTTCTCTTCCAAAGTTTCACGAAACTCCTATATCCAAATATTTAAAACGAAAAAAATTGTACCTTGTTACGACTATGAAAATTAGTAATGAATTTTCCTATTTTTTAAATTCCTTATTTCAGTTCTAAGTTGGAGAACATGAAGAAAAAAATATTGGTACAAGTGGGTAATTATGTTTCGTAAAGTGATTTCACATTTTTACTTGTTAAAGGAATCAAAATCAGATCTCACTCACTTCTATGGACGAGTTATCTATAACCTTTCAGGTCTTCCTCGCGTGTGAATATGGTCGTGCACATTGTGCATCATAACGAAAACATTTCATATACAGTCTTTTGGGGTCAAGAATCGGACGACCATGAAAGACATTTCATGCGATCTTTCTCATTTAGGAACTCTTTACTACACGCATAGAAGCAAAATGCATGGCATTATGAATAGCTTCGATGCACCAAGCAAGAGCTAACTTCTTCCAGGCATTCGAATTTTACAAACAATAATTAAAACTAAACGCGTTTTGTACAACCCCTTTACCTAAACTTGTGAATTAGAGTTAACACGCAGCTCAATAACTTTAAGCGTGTAGTTTTCTTTAACTTTTGTAATAACAAGGAAAATTATACTAAATGTTAATTCCTCTTCGCAGATATTTTTCGTTATTTTGTCATTGACGAAACTGTGTGGTGACTGGAAAGAAAAATTTCAGATCGAGGTGCCTTTTTTTGGACTAGAAACTTTATGTATTGTGTTTCTGCGAAATTTTATTGTTTTTGTTTAATACGCGACTGTTTGAAAAGACTTTTAATCAAGCCAGATAAATGAAAAAATATTTATTTCATTCGAGTTCAACACGGGAAATTATTTCGTGTATTACAGTGCCCCTTAAATTTTTAAATGCCTCATGAAAAGCGTAAATTTCAATAGTTTTAGTGACAAAAGTCAGCAAAAATTTTCCTACACACGAAAGGCGTTCAATAAATTCGATTCAACTATTGGAATTCTAGTATCCCGAATTCAAAAAATGAAATGTATATAGGCAGCGAATTTATCCATTGTTTCACCACTGTTGGAAATCCTTAACACGTTGACTCCGAAGTGGTACGTATGTGTACCACTTAGGTTCTGTAATTTTTTCAGATCCTTCTAGTGACTATGCGTACAAAGTGAAGTTTCACACCAATCAGGCAATCGGAGTCAACGTGTTAAAGAATGCAACTATTCTTTTTAAGACTAATCCCAACTGACACCTTTTGTAGTTGTAGGAACTTATTTTGTATTTGTATGAATGATAAGTGGGAACATGTAAGCGGTGCACCCAGACGATCATTAGTTTCGCTAACATAACAGTAATAAATACGCAGCCCATGGTATCATATTGATTTACCGAGGTATTTAGTTAAAATAAAAAATTATACTTTGATACTTAATCCAGTAACATCAATTCCAAACCATTATTCGCGGGAACGAAGATTTTTTGGATGCATTAACATTAGATATGCAATTTTATATTATACATTAATTATGTATTGTATTATAGATACGCTCCATATAATAAATACGCAATTAACGTGACACGCCTAATTTTTAACGTTTTACCTAATTGCTGTGTAATGCAAAAAGTAAAGATATACAGCCAACAGCATCACTTTTGAATTATATCCTTTATTATACACCCTGTGGCTGGCAAACGTATAAAACAGGATGCAAACTCAAAGCATTCCTGCCACGTGAGAACGTAGTGAAACGTACGATCCCAGATCGTCTCTACTCTACAGCGATGTTACTTATGCAGGATCTCAGATCGTCTCTACTCTACAGCGATGTTACTCATGCAGGATCTCAGATCGTCTCTACTCTACAGCGATATTACTTATGCAGGATCTCAGATCGTCTCTACTCTACAGCGATGTTACTCAAGCAGGATCCCAGATCGTCTATATTCTATAGCGGGGTTACTCAAGCACGATCCCAGATCGTCTATATTCTACAGCGATGTTACTCAAGCAGGATCCCAGATCGTCTATATTCTATAGCGGGGTTACTCAAGCATGATCTCAGATCGTCTCTACTCTACAACGATGTTACTTATGCAGGATCTCAGATCGTCTCTACTCTACAGCGATGTTACTTATGCAGGATCTCAGATCGTCTCTACTCTACAGCGATGTTACTCAAGCAGGATCCCAGATCGTCTATATTCTATAGCAGAGTTACTCATGCAGGCAGGAACAGCAGATGGCAATTATTGATAACGCATCATGTTGGGGCGCAACTACTTCGAGCAATGAAGCTATTGCCGAAATTGAAGGATAGGATAATAAA